>JAMFTG010001143.1:0-76541 GCA_023974075.1 Chaenocephalus aceratus
AAAGTAGAAGTCCGGCCCAGCAACACAGACTGGATGAAGCATTATGTCAGCAACACGTTGAGTTGAGGAAACTCTGAGTCAGAGGTGATGAGAGTCAGACGGTGTGTTAGACGGGCCGTGACATCATGAACCTGCTGATGGACGCATTCCAACACTTGTTCTGCTCCAGCTGTGTTCACCTTGCAGCTGCAGCTCTGAGGCTTTGATCCTGATCAAGTGTTTGAGTCATGTTTAAAGTTTAACTTCTTCATGTGTCTGATATTAGAGTTCACTCTTCATTCAGGAAGTATGACGCTGCGCTGTCAGTAGCTTCTCCATGTCTGTGATTGGTCGAATGCTCCAGATCCCACCCCTCTCCTGTGAACACCTAGCTAGATAGGACACGGCTGGCTGAGTGATCCACTTGATAACCCGCGTCGTAGGACCGCTTAGCGAGAGCGCGTATGTTCTGGATTAGGCCAACCGGCTAACTCCAACATATCAGGTTAGGTTGAACCGGCTTCGTAGCACAGGCCTCTGAGCTCCTCCAACGATGCAACATATAATAACGTACACAAAAACAAAATAGTGCCAGAAGTCTCTATACATGTCAAAAGAATACGATATGTACAAGAACAGAATATGAAATTAAATAATGTACATTTAGACGAGATGTAAATACCCAGAAAAACCTGGAATACTTTCTCAGATTACGTGAGAAATTAAATAACTTGAATCTTCTGAGAAGTCAAAACATTGAAAAAAAGATGATGAAAAATAATTCTCTCTCATTTTGACCACGTTTTCTTCCTCCTGTGTTTCAGGTACACGTTCAGACCGCAGGACGAAATAATCTTTGCCATTTTCCTGGAGTGGCCCAAAGATGGATTTGTGGTTCTGAGTGAACCTGTGACTGAATCTGGTACTCAGGTACTCATATACACAGTATATACAAACATGTACGTACACACATCTCAGTCAAACGAGAGATGGTCGTGTTTGGGATATTTCTTGTTCCATATTTCCTCAAATGTGTTTTCCTGAAGCCTCGTTGAGATTCTTTCCATAACATGTATCTCATGAACTTTGTCGTACCAGTTGTCGAGAGAAGAGATGTCCGCTTTGAGACATTTTCTAGTTATTGCTTTTTTTGCTGCAACAGTGAGAATTTTAAATAATTCCAAATACATTATTCGTGTATGTTGTTGTTTCTGCAGGTGGAGCTGCTGGGAGTCGGGCCCATGCAGTGGGAGAGACCGCCCTCTGGTGGAGGTCTTAGAGTCCGTCTGCCCCCCCTCACACCCAGAGAGATGCCCTGTGACTGGGGCTGGACCCTGGGGCTGAGATGGGCCAAGTGAACAGGAAGTGACGGAGCAGACGCAGGAAGTGACGGAGCTGCGAGATGTGTTCAAATCAGTTAAAACGAAGATTAAAATGATCGGGAAAGTATTGTTGATGATGATATTTCATGTGGTGAAAAGTACTTCTACTTTACTTCACTTTGGAAGCACGTTTTGTGCTTTTAACTGCAACTATTATACATGAGTTACTTTGCAGATTAAGATCAGGAATGTGGAACAAGAATCCAAAATGTAAGAAACAGTTCAAAGCATCAGCTAAAAGCGAGCTCAAATGAATGGACATTGTTTGTTGTCCCTTGCCGGGTTCTTACGGTCATTAAAGACCTGGAAATTCAAAACGCTGATTCCAGGCCCTGGAGACGTTTTGGAAAACAATATTTTTCCCAAAGTTTTGGAAAAGTCATGGAACTGTAACTAAAGTTGCATCAAATATAATGTATATTTTATCTAATCGACGAAATAGTAATACTATGATAATAAATACTGTGTGGTGTAGTAATGAAACGTAGAATGGCGTTTAACTGACGAGGTGTTTCCCTGGTGAGAGATTTGAGTAGGAGCTAGCAGCCTATTGGATTTGTTTTAGACAGACACAACATGTTTCAGATGCAGACCTTATTTTCCTGTTCCATGTTCAAATAAACAATGTTCAGTGGTACGCTGAGAAAGAGTCATTTTTTTGGTCATGGAAATGAGGTAAAGGTCCTGGAGAAGTCATTGGAAGTCATTGGTGGTACATTTGGCAAGGGAAGAAACCAAGGATTGATTCTGTACTCTTCAACTAGCAACACACAAGGGAGGAGGAGCGCTCCCCTGCTTGAAGGACGACTATCAGCCCAATGAAGACGCTCGCTCTGCTGGTGCAAGCCAGACAGGGCTGGATGGAAAGCATGATGTATCGGGGGGAGTGCCCATCGAGGCAAGGTTAATAATAATAATAATAATAATAATACATTTTATTTTTAGGCGCCTTTCATGACACCCAAGGACACCGTACAATTGTAAAAAAAAAAAAAAAAAAGCTAAGAGGCAGCAGAACAAGATAAAAACACAAACAGGAAGTCATGGAGGAGACAGTCAAGTGGACACAAATGAAACATATAATGGGGAGCACTACAGTGAGTAGCAGATTTGAACAGGTGGGTTTTTAATTGGGATTTGAACATGGTGGTTGTGTCTGACTGTCGGATGTGCGGGGGGAGGGAGTTCCAGAGGCTGGGAGCAGTGCAGCTAAAAGCCCGAGCACCCGTGGTGACGAGGCGTGGGGTGGGGGCGGTCAGCAGACCAGCAGAGGGGGGGCGAGAGGGGGTGTACTCCTGAAGAAGGTCAGCCAGATGGGGGGGGGCAGGTTATGTAGGGCTTTGTAAGTGAGCAGTAGGTTTTTGAAGTTGATACGGGATTGATCGGGCAGCCAGGGGAGCTGGATGAGGAGGGGGCGATGTGTTCGGAGGCTTTGGTGCCGGTGATGATCCGGGCTGAGGAGTTCTGTATGATTTGTAGTTTATTGATGAGCTTGGTGGGTATGCCCGAGAGGATGGCGTTACAGTAGTAGAAAGCATGATGTATCGGGGGGAGTGCCCATCGAGGCAAGGTTAGGGGATAAAAGACTGGGAAAAGAGAACCGCTGGATCAACCTCTCCTTAAGATGATGGTTAAGGGTCCTTGCCGGGAGTGACTTGCTGGAGGAAATGAAGATATTAAGATGGTGCTCGCATGATCTTGATTTCACCCCGAGCAAGCTGGATACAAAATGTAAAGGTTGGGCCAAACATGGCCTTACTTCATATTGCACATTTTTCAGCAAAGGAACCATGTTTGATTTTCAAACGCTAAGAAAACGATATGGATTGAATAACAGTGATGTTTTTATATTTCCACAGGTACGCCATTACTTAAATAGTTCCCTGTCAGACAGCCAGAAACCTTGAAAACCCTTTATTAATAGTTTTCACCAACACATCAGACACAGGGATGAAATAATCTCAAAACTTCACCAAGCTCTTCAAGATATTAAAAAGGAAAATACTTTCTATAAAACACAAATGGGAAAACGAAACAAAAACCCATCCCTGACGAAGTCTGGACAAATGACTGTACTTTTCAATGGAAGATCTGGAGCTCAGGCCCCGACGGGATGTTCAGTTGGGAGATGCTGAGCGTACTTGTTCAGCCCTGCTCAGTCGTCACAGCATCCAGGGGGAAATGTGGTTCTCAGCTAGCACATCGCTACCATTTGTTGTGGCTTGCCCTTTAATAGTAACTGTTTGGCAAAAGATCGAAATTGAAATAATACAACAGGAAGAAATCCCTTTGAACTGGGACGCATGTCTATTTGGGCTCGTACATGCAATCCCCACTAACTGCAAAGCAAAACAAGCATTTGGAATTCTCACTGTTGCAGCAAAAAAAGCAATAACTAGAAAATGGCTCAACGCGGATATCCCTTCTCTCGACAACTGGTACGACAAAATCCATGAACTCTAAAGAATCACCTTCTCAGTGAGGCTTCAGGAAAACTCTTTTGAAGAAATATGGAAAAAGTGGAGAGTTTACATATCCCAAAGACGCCATCCCTTGTTTGACTGTTTCTATTGAATGTATATGTATACATGTGTATGTGTATTGAATGTATGTATGTTGATATTTATGCATATGTACATTTGCTATTTCAAACAACCCCTGTTTACTTTTCGTTTTTATTTTATTTTGACTAATTTTGTTTGCTATTTCATTTGTCACTTTCAGGTCTCTAAAAATATATGATTTGAAAAACTGTACTTGTATTATAATATTATAATGTGACTCCAAATAAAGAAAGAATAATAAAAAAAGAAAGTCATTGGTGAAAAAGTGTAGGAAGCCTGACCTTAACAATATGCTGCGTTCACACCGGACGCAATGCGGATATTGGCTTCGCTCGAATCGCTCTGATCGCTCTAAACCAGGGGTGCCCAATACGTCGAGGTAGATCGCATGGCATTGAACAAAAACACTTTTTTTAAAGTTAGCCTATCATCCATCTATTTGCCACTTGATTGACAGGTAAGTCAGTCTGAGATCTCCAGTTCCCTGCACGCATGGGCTGCAAATCACCGACGAGCTGATGACCTAGTTAGCCAATGTACGCAATTCTACTACAGAAAGGGTATCACATGTACGAGTTGTATTGTGCCATCGGGTTCATGCCGTTATGAGGGGGCCTCGCCTCCTCATCTGAAGCGCAAATGCGGCGCACTATTATGCGCTTATGCGGCGCAATTAGTGTAAGCGCCCCCCCCCCCCCCGTGGTCATTTTAAAAGTAGCTCCCAAGCTGAAAACGTGTGGGCACCCCTGCTCTAAACGCTCGAGTTTCACCGCGGCTGTCAGCTGTGTTTACTCGCATCATCCAAACAAGACTCGCTGGCCAGGGGCTACAACTACAACAAGGTGAACATGTGACCGTGATTTAATTGTAATACAAGTTTCTAAATGATGCCGAAGTAACAACACACTGATACCGGTTAGTAAAGACCATGAATTAATGCTTTGAGTCTGCAGACAGACGGCAGAGAAAACCCTTTAAGATGTGTGTTTTCTGAATGGGAAGGACCATTACTGTGGCTCAGTAGCTGGTGTGCTGGACTTCGAATCATGGGAGCACAGGTTCAAACCCCACTGCAGTCAGCATGTCGTTGCGTCCCTGAGACACTTCCCCCCAAAGTGCTCCTGTGGGGATCGTCCACAGTGTTGAGTATGTGAGTTGCTTTGGATAAAAGCGTCTAACAAGTGACATGTAATGGAGACCGGATCGATCATGCTAAGCTAACGCAGTAAATGCTCCGACCGTCCACACTCACAACAACGGCCTGCAGACATAAATAAACCAGCGACTGTATTCTCCATGACACAGGCAGTCTGTGGTTTGTACTTGTTTCACTTCTGTCTAGTTTCTGAGCAGATATGAGGAGCTGTGAGCTCTGAGTGCTAACAGCTAACGGCTGATGTTTTGGTTTTGTGGTTGAACGTCAGTGAGGGCAGGCTGAGATCCTCACCGCTGATTGGCTACCTCGAGATTGCGTCACACGAATTTCACGCTCGAGTTGAAAATATTTTAACTTGAGCGTTTGTCGCGGCCACCTTCAACCGCTTCATGCGCGCCGTCGGAGCGAATTCGCGTCTGTCTCTGCATTGACTTTACATGTAATCGCACCGCCCCCAAACATCGCATCGCGTCCGGTGTGAACGCAGCATAATGCTATTAATGCTTACCTGGCGGGATGTTACGGTTGCTGTTTCTGTCTGCTCATTAATCTGCCTGTGAGTGTTTTCAGCTGTGCGTGTAATATGTAAATAAGCTGCGCAGTAGCCCTGACGTCATTGGCTGCCCATCCTCTGGTCCGCCTCTGAAGATGGTGATTGGATTGACGTCATCCAATCGCAGCGCACAGCCGGCGCACACCTGCTTGGGAGGAGTACAAAGGCCGCGGACTATCGCTAGTGATGGCAAAATGAAGCTTTGAATGAAGCGTCGAACCTCTTGGACAATTGTGTCGGAAATAGGTTCATTTCTCGAAGCTTCAGTTACAGCGACCTCTCCTGGCGAAGTGCAAGGCTGCAGTGGGTTTAACGTATCTTTGCCTTGAAAAATATTCGATACACACACACACACACACACACACACACACACACACACAAAAAGACTGAATATCATGTTCTATTTGCAATTAAAGATTGGTAATTGTGTGTATTGGGTTATTGAGAAGAGACTAGAGAGTGCTGGACATGTTTTTGGGCGGAGACGGCCTTGTATCAGTTATTAAAGTATTAAAGTTGAAAGCAATGATTACAATACATCCATTCCAGGCTTTGAACCAGCTGGAGGACATCGCCGCATCCTAGCCGCCGGCTCGACCCACTGGGCTATCTATTCCTTAAACTATTCAACTGTTTTTATATTACTCATAATTGTCTTTCTGTTCAGAACTTCTCCACATTTCGAAGGGTTTCCCAAGCCAGAACGACCTCTCTTTCTTCCTGGCTTGCTCTATAATGATACTACAATTAAAATGCAATAACAACAACAACAACTCAACAGCAACAACGCAAACTACGACAACAACCCACACCTTGCGCATTGTTTAGAGCGGTTATAAAGTGAAGCGCTCAAATTCGAAACTGTTTCAACCTGTCACCTGTCAGCATCGAGACGAGGCAGTGCATTGAATCGCCTGATTGGACCGTGAACCAGTCATTCAGGAAATGAAGCAGTTGCTGCTTCGGACGTCACATGTCACGTGACTTGAAGCAAGCTTCGAAGCCCTGCTTTTTAGAGTCCCCCTTTTGTTGGGTTATCAACCTGTGCCCTTCTGTTTCATCCTGTAATAAAACCACTTATAATTATTACCAATGACATACTGGTGTGTGTTGCATTCCTCTTGGGACGTAACGCGGGGCTAGTGTTAGCATCGGGACGCGCACCCAAGTTTCTGTCACAACATTTCTCTTTTCATTCTACTTTACTACATTTTGAAGTTAGTATTGTGCTTCAAACTTCATTTATATGACATTATTTAAATTGCAGATTCACATCATGAATACTATTTTGATGATGGTCCTTCCTGCAACAACACTGTCTGTAAATATAAAGTGTGATAAACCCTTTGCTACCATGCTGTGCATATCTGCTGTTCTTGTTGTTTTACTAATTGTGTTATTAATAACGTGCGCAGACTCAGCGGGACAAATAAAGGATTTCTGATCTGTAATATTAACAGTTCTGATAAAGGACCCACCTTGTTAACTTTCGGACATTCATATTTTGTTATTCTCTAGTTTCCAGGGATTGAATTGTCCAGCGGTTGATCCCACTTTGTTTTCTGAGGTTTTATAAGTGAAGGAATGTAAAAATAAAGTAGATTAAATATTGAAGCACAAACCTGTGTGTTTTTGTTACTGTCTCATATTTGCATGTGGAAAACAGAATATCCTTGAAATAAATGAAGTTTTTTGTATATTTTTTGTATTTGATCAGGTTGGCTGTTATTGCCCCCTGCAGCGCCCCCTGCTGGTCACATGTCTAACTGCACCCCGTGCTTATGTGACATCAGAGCTGACTTTAAACAGCCTGTTGTGCACCGCGAGGAGCCCGGAAACACACAACCCGTCATGCATGAGGCGAACAACAATGATGTTTAAGCAGCCCCCTCCTCTGGATAGTTTCTACATCGCGTTTACATCCGGAAATCAGCGATATTATTATTATAGAGATTAGCTGTCACCTGCAGCGCCTGTAAGAGGGTGTGTGTGTGTGTGTGTGTGTGTGTGTGTGTGTGTGTGTGTGTGTGTGTGTGTGCGTGTGCGTGTGCGTGTGTGTGTGTGTGTGTGTGTGCGTGTGTGTGTGTGTGTGTGTGAGGGGGGGGTCCCTCTCTGCAAATGTTCCATGACGTGCAGATGGGGGGTCAGTAAGGGGGTCTCAGGTCCGCGAACCCCCCCCCCCCCCCAAAGCAGGCTTTCCCCGGACAGCTGATCCCCCAAACAACAACAGGAAGTAAGAGGAGATCTGAGGGCACGCACGCACACACAAAGGCACAAACGCACACGCACGCACGCGCACACACACACACACACGTTATGCACATTTTCGGTGATTTTAGAGATATCTGCAGACACAAACAGACAATAGTGGAAATCGTATGAAAAACACACAAGAAACACAAAATGACCAAAAACACACAAAATGACCAAAAACACACAAAAACAGAAAATCCCACAGAATGACGGTTCAAAGAAAGCCTATGACAAAAGTACTGAGATGCTGAAACAAGGAATGTACACACAATTACTAAACAGAGTCAAAATAGAAAGGACTCAAAAAATGTCCAAATTAATATCAAACCATAAAGAAATGCAACAAAAAGAGGCGTTTTCTGATACGGTGAAATGTAATGCATTTAACATCAATTTGACATGTTGCAAATATGTGTCAGAAACTACTAGAGAAAGACACAATAATGTACACACCATTCCTATAAAGGGTCTAAGGACAGAGGGTCTGAGGACAGAGGGTGTGAGGACAGAGGGTCTGAGGACAGAGGGTCTGAGGACAGAGGGTCTAAGGATAGAGGGTCTGAGGACAGAGGGTCTAAGGATAGAGGGTCTGAGGACAGAGGGTCTGTGCTGTTGTATTTGCTGTAAAGTGTTTCTACTGTAGGCTATTTTTATTATATGCACGTTGGCTCCACCAAACATCGTTTATAAACGTGCTTTATAAATAAAACTTGCTTTGATTTGATATAAAAACACAAAAGACCCAAAATGACTAAAAGAGACAAAAAACCACAGAATGACGATTAAAGTCAAAGTTATGCTGAAACAAGGAAAAGGAAGTTTTTTCATTAAACATCAATTTGACGTTTATTTTGCTAATATTTGTCAGATTTCGGGAAAGTACAAAAATATAGAATATAAAAATACGTTATGGGTAAGAATGCTGTAACCGGATCCTCTGGTAATGAATCAAAAACGTGCCTCCATGTCGGGGCTCCGCTTCGTGGAGACGCCTCTCCGAGTCTCACACCAGCCGGTAATTATACATGTAGACGGGAAACGGATAAAGAACCTGGAAACAGACGTTAGCTGGGTTACCATGGAAACACACAATCACGTGGAGATTATTTTCAGGTACGGTGAGAAAAACTGCCGAGAGTCGCGAGGGAGAGGAAGAGGAAGAGGAAGAGGGTAAATAATGATCCACTGATCAGGAGGTGAAGAAGAATCTGAGAGGATGCTGAGATGCTGAGACAAGGACAGGACGCAGTGAGAGGGTCCAAATGAGAACACACACAGAAATACTACGAGGCAATGTGAAGACATACGATACATAACACAAAAGACCAACGATCACTAAATAAAGACACACATGTGAAAATTAAATTGAAAAAAACCCACAAAAAGACTTAAAAACACACAAATATTCCAAAAATGTCCAAATGAATATCAACCCGTACAAGAACACAACAGAAAGAGAACAATGGAAATAAATGAAAAGAAAAACAATAGACCCAAAATGACTAAATAAAGACACAGAAATGTGAAAATAATAATAAATAAAACACACAATTACTGAAAGAGACAAAAAAGTTAAAGAAAAAACACAGAAAAAGACAAAATACAACAGAAATGTCCAAATACTACAAGAAAGACACAACGATGTAAACAAATCCAATAAAAAACACAATAGACCAAAAATGACTAAATAAAGACACAGAAATGTGAAAATAATAATAAATAAAACACAAAATTACTGAAAGAGACAAAAAAGTAAAAGAAAAAACACAAAAAAAGACAAAAAGACAAAATACAACAGAAATGTCCAAATACTACAAGAAAGACACAACGATGTAAACAAATCCAATAAAATACACGATAGACCAAAAATGACTAAACAAAGACACAAACATGTGAAAATTAAAGAGAAAAAAGGACACAAAAAGACTGAAAGAGACAAAAAACACAACAAATATTCCAAAAATGTCCAAATGAATATCAACCCGTACAAGAACACAACAGAAAGAGAACAATGGAAATAAATGAAAAGAAAAACAATAGACCCAAAATGACTAAATAAAGACACAGAAATGTGAAAATAATAATAAATAAAACACACAATTACTGAAAGAGACAAAAAAGTAAAAGAAAAAACACAGAAAAAGACAAAATACAACAGAAATGTCCAAATACTACAAGAAAGACACAACGATGTAAACAAATCCAATAAAAAACACAATAGACCAAAAATGTCTAAACAAAGACACAAACATGTGAAAATTAAACAAAATGACTGAAAGACACAAAAAAGTAAAAGAAAAAACACAGAAAAAGACAAAATACAACAGAAATGTCCAAATACTACAAGAAAGACACAACGATGTAAACAAATCCAATAAAAAACACAATAGACCAAAAATGTCTAAACAAAGACACAAACATGTGAAAATTAAACAAAATGACTGAAAGACACAAAAAAGTAAAAGAAAAAACACAAAAAAAGACAAAAAGACAAAATACAACAGAAATGTCCAAATACTACAAGAAAGACACAACGATGTAAACAAATCCAATAAAAAACACGATAGACCAAAAATGACTAAATAAAGACACAGAAATGTGAAAATAATAATAAATAAAACACAAAATTACTGAAAGAGACACAAAAGTAAAAACACAAAAAAAGACAAAAAGACAAAATACAACAGAAATGTCCAAATACTACAAGAAAGACACAACGATGTAAACAAATCCAATAAAAAACACAATAGACCAAAAATGTCTAAACAAAGACACAAACATGTGAAAATTAAACAAAATGACTGAAAGACACAAAAAACACAACAAATATTCCATAAATGTCCAAATGAATATCAACCCGTAACAAGAACACAACACAACGAGACGAACGAAGGAAAGAAATCCAAAATGACTAAAAGAGACAATTGTTTTTTTAAAAGACACAAAATGGCGGCGAAATGAAATCAAAACGCAACGGGAAGTGTTTTGAACTCGTATTTATTGTTTTTGTTTGTCTCTGTGTTTCCAGAGGTCAGTGGAAGTCATTCATAAACCCCCCCCCCCCCCAGATGTGAAGAGGACTTGAGGAAGATGTGAAGAGGACTTGAGGAAGATGTGAAGAGGACTTGAGGAAGATGTGAAGAGGACTTGAAGAAAGATGTGAAGACTGAGACTTGAGGACTGAGATGTGAAGAGGACTTGAGGAAGATGTGAAGAGGACTTGAGGAAGATGTGAAGAGGACTTAAAGAAGATGTGAAGAGGACTTGAGGAAGATGTGAAGAGGACTTGAGGAAGATGTGAAGAGGACTTGAGGAAGATGTGAAGAGGACTTGAGGAAGATGTGAAGAGGACTCGAGGAAGATGTGAAGAGGACTCGAGGAAGATGTGAAGAGGACTTGAGGAAGATGTGGAGAGGACTTGAAGAAGATGTGAAGAGGACTTGAGGAAGTTGTGAAGAGAATTTGAGGAAGATGTGAAGAGGACTTGAGGAAGATGTGGAGAGGACTTGAGGAAGTTGTGAAGAGGATTTGAGGAAGATGTGAAGAGGACTTGAGGAAGATGTGAAGAGGACTCGAGGAAGATGTGAAGAGGACTCGAGGAAGATGTGAAGAGGACTCAAGGAAGATGTGAAGAGGACTTGAGGAAGATGTGAAGAGGACTCGAGGAAGATGTGAAGAGGACTTGAGGAAGATGTGAAGAGGACTTGAGGAAGATGTGAGAGGACTCGAGGAGATGTGAAGAGGACTTGAGGAAGATGTGAAGAGGACTTGAGGAAGATGTGAAGAGGACTCGAGGAAGATGTTAAGAGGACTTGAGGAAGATGTGAAGAGGACTCGAGGAAGATGTGAAGAGGACTTGAGGAAGATGTGAAGAGGACTTGAGGAAGATGTGAAGAGGACTCGAGGAAGATGTGAAGAGGACTTGAGGAAGATGTGAAGAGGACTTGAGGAAGATGTGAAGAGGACTTGAGGAAGAGGACTTGAGGAAGATGTGAAGAGGACTTGAGGAAGATGTGAAGAGGACTTGAGGAAGATGTGAAGAGGACTTGAGGAAGATGTGAAGAGGACTCGAGAAGATGTGAAGAGGACTTGAGGAAGATGTGAAGAGGACTCGAGGAAGATGTGAAGAGGACTCGAGGAAGATGTGAAGAGGACTTGGCAGCAGGTCAAGTATTCCAGTCTGTGGGCTTTAAACGTGAACGCTATTCTGCCAATACATTTTTTGCAGAGGGGACAGAGAAATAAATCAAGGCTTTCACACAGCTTTGAAGCAGATATGTAGCATTTGATTTGAAGCATGCTTGAGATTGATATGAGGCAGATCAGAGAGGCAGAACTGAAGCTGATTTGTGTCTGATTTGAGTCGGATGTACGTGGTGGCGGTGAGCCTCGGATCCTGGGGGACAGACGGAGTATTTTTAGAGACGAGGACTCGACCTTCACTGAGGATCAGCAGGAGAGGACTCTTTAAAGTAGAGACACTACATACTGATATACACCTGAACATCAGCAGGAGAGGACTCTTTAAAGTAGAGACACTACATACTGATATACACCTGAACATCAGCAGGAGAGGACTCTTTAAAGTAGAGACACTACGTACTGATATACACCTGAACATCAGCAGGAGAGGACTCTTTAAAGTAGAGACGCTACATACTGATATACACCTGAACATCAGCAGGAGAGGACTCTTTAAAGTAGAGACGCTACATACTGATATACACCTGAACATCAGCAGGAGAGGACTCTTTAAAGTAGAGACACTACACACTGATATACACCTGAACATCAGCAGGAGAGGACTCTTTAAAGTAGAGACGCTACATACTGATATACACCTGAACATCAGCAGGAGAGGACTCTTTAAAGTAGAGACGCTACATACTGATATACACCTGAACATCAGCAGGAGAGGACTCTTTAAAGTAGAGACGCTACATACTGATATACACCTGAACATCAGCAGGAGAGGACTCTTTAAAGTAGAGACGCTACATACTGATATACACCTGAACATCAGCAGGAGAGGACTCTTTAAAGTAGAGACACTACATACTGATATACACCTGAACATCAGCAGGACAGGACTCTTTAAAGTAGAGACACTACATACTGATATACACCTGAACACCAGCAGGAGAGGACTCTTTAAAGTAGAGACACTACATATTGATATACACCCGAACACCAGCAGGAGAGGACTCTTTAAAGTAGAGACTCTACATACTGATATACACCCGAACACCAGCAGGAGAGGACTCTTTAAAATAGAGACACTACATACTGATATACACCCGAACATCAGCAGGAGAGGACTCTTTAAAGTAGAGACACTACATACTGATCTACACCCGAACACCAGCAGGAGAGGACTCTTTAAAGTAGAGACACTACATACTGATATACACCCGAACATCAGCAGGAGAGGACTCTTTAAAGTAGAGACACTACATACTGATATACAGCCGAACACCAGCAGGAGAGGACTCTTTAAAGTAGAGACTCTACATACTGATATACACCCGAACACCAGCAGGAGAGGACTCTTTAAAATAGAGACACTACATACTGATATACACCTGAACATCAGCAGGAGAGGACTCTTTAAAGTAGAGACACTACATACTGATATACACCTGAACATCAGCAGGAGAGGACTCTTTAAAGTAGAGACACTACATACTGATATACACCTGAACACCAGCAGGAGAAGACTCTTTAAAGTAGAGACTCTACATACTGATATACACCTGAACACCAGCAGGAGAGGACTCTTTAAAGTAGAGACACTACACACTGATATACACCTGAACATCAGCAGGAGAGGACTCTTTAAAGTAGAGACACTACATACTGATATACACCTGAACACCAGCAGGAGAGGACTCTTTAAAGTAGAGACTCTACATACTGATATACACCTGAACATCAGCAGGAGAGGACTCTTTAAAGTAGAGACACTACATACTGATATACACCTGAACATCAGCAGGAGAGGACTCTTTAAAGTAGAGACACTACATACTGATATACACCTGAACATCAGCAGGAGAGGACTCTTTAAAGCAGAGACACTACATACTGATATACACCTGAACATCAGCAGGAGAGGACTCTTTAAAGTAGAGACACTACATACTGATCTACACCTGAACACCAGCAGGAGAGGACTCTTTAAAGTAGAGACACTACATACTGATATACACCTGAACATCAGCAGGAGAGGACTCTTTAAAGTAGAGACACTACATACTGATCTACACCTGAACACCAGCAGGAGAGGACTCTTTAAAGTAGAGACACTACATACTGATATACACCCGAACATCAGCAGGAGAGGACTCTTTAAAGCAGAGACACTACATACTGATATACACCTGAACATCAGCAGGACAGGACTCTTTAAAGTAGAGACACTACATACTGATATACACCTGAACATCAGCAGGAGAGGACTCTTTAAAGCAGAGACACTACATACTGATATACACCTGAACATCAGCAGGAGAGGACTCTTTAAAGCAGAGACACTACATACTGATATACACCTGAACATCAGCAGGAGAGGACTCTTTAAAGTAGAGACACTACATACTGATATACACCTGAACACCAGCAGGAGAGGACTCTTTAAAGTAGAGACTCTACATACTGATATACACCTGAACATCAGCAGAGAGGACTCTTTAAAGTAGAGACACTACATACTGATATACACCTGAACATCAGCAGGAGAGGACTCTTTAAAGTAGAGACACTACATACTGATATACACCTGAACATCAGCAGGAGAGGACTCTTTAAAGCAGAGACACTACATACTGATATACACCTGAACATCAGCAGGAGAGGACTCTTTAAAGTAGAGACACTACATACTGATCTACACCTGAACATCAGCAGGAGAGGACTCTTTAAAGTAGAGACACTACATACTGATATACACCTGAACACCAGCAGGAGAGGACTCTTTAAAGTCGATACACTACATACTGATCTACACCTGAACATCAGCAGGAGAGGACTCTTTAAAGTAGAGACACTACATACTGATATACACCCGAACACCAGCAGGAGAGGACTCTTTAAAGTAGAGACACTACATACTGATATACACCTGAACATCAGCAGGAGAGGACTCTTTAAAGTAGAGACACTACATACTGATATACACCTGAACACCAGCAGGAGAGGACTCTTTAAAGTAGAGACTCTACATACTGATATACACCTGAACATCAGCAGGAGAGGACTCTTTAAAGTAGAGACACTACATACTGATATACACCTGAACATCAGCAGGAGAGGACTCTTTAAAGTAGAGACACTACATACTGATATACACCTGAACATCAGCAGGAGAGGACTCTTTAAAGCAGAGACACTACATACTGATATACACCTGAACATCAGCAGGAGAGGACTCTTTAAAGTAGAGACACTACATACTGATCTACACCTGAACACCAGCAGGAGAGGACTCTTTAAAGTAGAGACACTACATACTGATATACACCCGAACATCAGCAGGAGAGGACTCTTTAAAGCAGAGACACTACATACTGATATACACCTGAACATCAGCAGGACAGGACTCTTTAAAGTAGAGACACTACATACTGATATACACCTGAACATCAGCAGGAGAGGACTCTTTAAAGCAGAGACACTACATACTGATATACACCTGAACATCAGCAGGAGAGGACTCTTTAAAGCAGAGACACTACATACTGATATACACCTGAACATCAGCAGGAGAGGACTCTTTAAAGTAGAGACACTACATACTGATATACACCTGAACACCAGCAGGAGAGGACTCTTTAAAGTAGAGACTCTACATACTGATATACACCTGAACATCAGCAGGAGAGGACTCTTTAAAGTAGAGACACTACATACTGATATACACCTGAACATCAGCAGGAGAGGACTCTTTAAAGTAGAGACACTACATACTGATATACACCTGAACATCAGCAGGAGAGGACTCTTTAAAGCAGAGACACTACATACTGATATACACCTGAACATCAGCAGGAGAGGACTCTTTAAAGTAGAGACACTACATACTGATCTACACCTGAACATCAGCAGGAGAGGACTCTTTAAAGTAGAGACACTACATACTGATATACACCTGAACACCAGCAGGAGAGGACTCTTTAAAGTCGATACACTACATACTGATCTACACCTGAACATCAGCAGGAGAGGACTCTTTAAAGTAGAGACACTACATACTGATATACACCCGAACACCAGCAGGAGAGGACTCTTTAAAGTAGAGACACTACATACTGATATACACCTGAACATCAGCAGGAGAGGACTCTTTAAAGTAGAGACACTACATACTGATATACACCTGAACACCAGCAGGAGAGGACTCTTTAAAGTAGAGACTCTACATACTGATATACACCTGAACATCAGCAGGAGAGGACTCTTTAAAGTAGAGACACTACATACTGATATACACCTGAACATCAGCAGGAGAGGACTCTTTAAAGTAGAGACACTACATACTGATATACACCTGAACATCAGCAGGAGAGGACTCTTTAAAGCAGAGACACTACATACTGATATACACCTGAACATCAGCAGGAGAGGACTCTTTAAAGTAGAGACACTACATACTGATCTACACCTGAACATCAGCAGGAGAGGACTCTTTAAAGTAGAGACACTACATACTGATATACACCTGAACACCAGCAGGAGAGGACTCTTTAAAGTCGATACACTACATACTGATCTACACCTGAACATCAGCAGGAGAGGACTCTTTAAAGTAGAGACACTACATACTGATATACACCCGAACACCAGCAGGAGAGGACTCTTTAAAGTAGAGACACTACATACTGATATAACACCCGAAACATCAGCAGGAGAGGACTCTTTAAAGTAGAGACACTACATACTGATATACACCCGAACACCAGCAGGAGAGGACTCTTTAAAGTAGAGACTCTACATACTGATATACACCCGAACACCAGCAGGAGAGGACTCTCTAAAATAGAGACACTACATACTGATATACACCCGAACATCAGCAGGAGAGGACTCTTTAAAGTAGAGGACACTACATACTGATCTACACCTGAACACCAGCAGGAGAGGACTCTTTAAAGTAGAGACACTACATACTGATATACACCCGAACATCAGCAGGAGAGGACTCTTTAAAGTAGAGACACTACATACTGATATACACCCGAACACCAGCAGGAGAGGACTCTTTAAAGTAGAGACTCTACATACTGATATACACCCGAACACCAGCAGGAGAGGACTCTTTAAAATAGAGACACTACATACTGATATACACCCGAACATCAGCAGGAGAGGACTCTTTAAAGTAGAGACACTACATACTGATATACACCTGAACATCAGCAGGAGAGGACTCTTTAAAGTAGAGACACTACATACTGATATACACCTGAACACCAGCAGGAGATGACTCTTTAAAGTAGAGACACTACATACTGATATACACCTGAACACCAGCAGGAGAGGACTCTTTAAAGTAGAGACTCTACATACTGATATACACCTGAACACCAGCAGGAGAGGACTCTTTAAAGTAGAGACACTACATACTGATATACACCTGAACATCAGCAGGAGAGGACTCTTTAAAGTAGAGACACTACATACTGATATACACCTGAACATCAGCAGGAGAGGACTCTTTAAAGTAGAGACTCTACATACTGATATACACCTGAACATCAGCAGGAGAGGACTCTTTAAAATAGAGACACTACATACTGATATACACCTGAACATCAGCAGGAGAGAACTCTTTAAAGTAGAGACACTACATACTGATATACACCTGAACATCAGCAGGAGAGGACTCTTTAAAGTAGAGACACTACATACTGATATACACCTGAACATCAGCAGGAGAGGACTCTTTAAAGCAGAGACACTACATACTGATATACACCTGAAACATCAGCAGGAGAGGACTCTTTAAAGTAGAGACACTACATACTGATATACACCTGAACATCAGCAGGAGAGGACTCTTTAAAGTAGAGACACTACATACTGATATACACCTGAACATCAGCAGGACAGGACTCTTTAAAGTAGAGACACTACATACTGATATACACCTGAACATCAGCAGGAGAGGACTCTTTAAAATAGAGACACTACATACTGATATACACCTGAACATCAGCAGGAGAGGACTCTTTAAAGCAGAGACACTACATACTGATATACACCTGAACATCAGCAGGAGAGGACTCTTTAAAGCAGAGACACTACATACTGATATACACCTGAACATCAGCAGGAGAGGACTCTTTAAAGCAGGGACACTACATACTGATATACACCTGAATATCAGCAGGAGAGGACTCTTTAAAGCAGAGACACTACATACTGATATACACCTGAACATCAGCAGGAGAGGACTCTTTAAAGCAGAGACACTACATACTGATATACACCTGAACATCAGCAGGAGAGGACTCTTTAAAGCAGAGACACTACATACTGATATACACCTGAACATCAGCAGGAGAGGACTCTTTAAAGCAGAGACACTACATACTGATATACACCTGAACATCAGCAGGACAGGACTCTTTAAAGTAGAGACACTACATACTGATCTACACCTGAACATCAGCAGGAGAGCACTCTTTAAAGTAGAGACACTACATACTGATATACACCTGAACATCAGCAGGAGAGGACTCTTTAAAGCAGAGACACTACATACTGATATACACCTGAACATCAGCAGGAGAGGACTCTTTAAATCAGAGACACTACATACTGATATACACCTGAACATCAGCAGGAGAGGACTCTTTAAAGTAGAGACACTACATACTGATATACACCTGAACACCAGCAGGAGATGACTCTTTAAAGTAGAGACACTACATACTGATATACACCTGAACACCAGCAGGAGAGGACTCTTTAAAGTAGAGACTCTACATACTGATATACACCTGAACACCAGCAGGAGAGGACTCTTTAAAGTAGAGACACTACATACTGATATACACCTGAACATCAGCAGGAGAGGACTCTTTAAAGTAGAGACACTACATACTGATATACACCTGAACACCAGCAGGAGAGGACTCTTTAAAGTAGAGACTCTACATACTGATATACACCTGAACATCAGCAGGAGAGGACTCTTTAAAATAGAGACACTACATACTGATATACACCTGAACATCAGCAGGAGAGAACTCTTTAAAGTAGAGACACTACATACTGATATACACCTGAACATCAGCAGGAGAGGACTCTTTAAAGCAGAGACACGACATACTGATATACACCTGAACATCAGCAGGAGAGGACTCTTTAAAGCAGAGACACGACATACTGATATACACCTGAACATCAGCAGGAGAGGACTCTTTAAAGTAGAGACACTACATACTGATATACACCTGAACATCAGCAGGAGAGGACTCTTTAAAGTAGAGACACTACATACTGATATACACCTGAACACCAGCAGGAGATGACTCTTTAAAGTAGAGACACTACATACTGATATACACCTGAACACCAGCAGGAGATGACTCTTTAAAGTAGAGACTCTACATACTGATATACACCTGAACACCAGCAGGAGAGGACTCTTTAAAGTAGAGACACTACATACTGATATACACCTGAACATCAGCAGGAGAGGACTCTTTAAAGCAGAGACACTACATACTGATATACACCTGAACATCAGCAGGAGAGGACTCTTTAAAGTAGAGACTCTACATACTGATATACACCTGAACATCAGCAGGAGAGGACTCTTTAAAATAGAGACACTACATACTGATATACACCTGAACATCAGCAGGAGAGAACTCTTTAAAGTAGAGACACTACATACTGATATACACCTGAACATCAGCAGGAGAGGACTCTTTAAAGCAGAGACACGACATACTGATATACACCTGAACATCAGCAGGAGAGGACTCTTTAAAGCAGAGACACGACATACTGATATACACCTGAACATCAGCAGGAGAGGACTCTTTAAAGTAGAGACACTACATACTGATATACACCTGAACATCAGCAGGAGAGGACTCTTTAAAGCAGAGACACTACATACTGATATACACCTGAACATCAGCAGGAGAGGACTCTTTAAAGTCGAGACACTACATACTGATATACACCTGAACATCAGCAGGAGAGGACTCTTTAAAGTAGAGACACTACATACTGATATACACCTGAACATCAGCAGGACAGGACTCTTCAAGTAGAGACACTACATACTGATATACACCCGAACACCAGCAGGAGAGGACTCTTTAAAGTAGAGACACTACATATTGATATACACCCGAACACCAGCAGGAGAGGACTCTTTAAAGTAGAGACTCTACATACTGATATACACCCGAACACCAGCAGGAGAGGACTCTTTAAAATAGAGACACTACATACTGATATACACCCGAACATCAGCAGGAGAGGACTCTTTAAAGTAGAGACACTACATACTGATCTACACCCGAACACCAGCAGGAGAGGACTCTTTAAAGTAGAGACGCTACATACTGATATACACCCGAACACCAGCAGGAGAGGACTCTTTAAAGTAGAGACACTACATACTGATCTACACCCGAACATCAGCAGGAGAGGACTCTTTAAAGTAGAGACACTACATACTGATATACACCCGAACACCAGCAGGAGAGGACTCTTTAAAGTAGAGACTCTACATACTGATATACACCCGAACACCAGCAGGAGAGGACTCTTTAAAGTAGAGACTCTACATACTGATATACACCCGAACACCAGCAGGAGAGGACTCTTTAAAATAGAGGACACTACATACTGATATACACCCGAACATCAGCAGGAGAGGACTCTTTAAAGTAGAGACACTACATACTGATCTACACCCGAACACCAGCAGGAGAGGACTCTTTAAAGTAGAGACACTACATACTGATATACACCCGAACATCAGCAGGAGAGGACTCTTTAAAGTAGAGACACTACATACTGATATACACCCGAACATCAGCAGGAGAGGACTCTTTAAAGTAGAGACACTACATACTGATATACACCCGAACATCAGCAGGAGAGGACTCTTTAAAGTAGAGGACACTACATACTGATATACACCTGAACATCAGCAGGAGAGGACTCTTTAAAGTAGAGACACTACACACTGATATACACCTGAACATCAGCAGGAGAGGACTCTTTAAAGTAGAGACACTACATACTGATATACACCTGAACATCAGCGGGAGAGGACTCTTTAAAGTAGAGACACTACATACTGATATACACCTGAACATCAGCAGGAGAGAACTCTTTAAAGTAGAGACACTACATACTGATATACACCTGAACATCAGCAGGAGAGGACTCTTTAAAGCAGAGACACTACATACTGATATACACCTGAACATCAGCAGGAGAGGACTCTTTAAAGTAGAGACTCTACATACTGATATACACCTGAACATCAGCAGGAGAGGACTCTTTAAAATAGAGACACTACATACTGATATACACCTGAACATCAGCAGGAGAGAACTCTTTAAAGTAGAGACACTACATACTGATATACACCTGAACATCAGCAGGAGAGGACTCTTTAAAGCAGAGACACGACATACTGATATACACCTGAACATCAGCAGGAGAGGACTCTTTAAAGCAGAGACACGACATACTGATATACACCTGAACATCAGCAGGAGAGGACTCTTTAAAGTAGAGACACTACATACTGATATACACCTGAACATCAGCAGGAGAGGACTCTTTAAAGCAGAGACACTACATACTGATATACACCTGAACATCAGCAGGAGAGGACTCTTTAAAGTCGAGACACTACATACTGATATACACCTGAACATCAGCAGGAGAGGACTCTTTAAAGTAGAGACACTACATACTGATATACACCTGAACATCAGCAGGACAGGACTCTTTCAAGTAGAGACACTACATACTGATATACACCCGAAACACCAGCAGGAGAGGACTCTTTAAAGTAGAGACACTACATATTGATATACACCCGAACACCAGCAGGAGAGGACTCTTTAAAGTAGAGACTCTACATACTGATATACACCCGAACACCAGCAGGAGAGGACTCTTTAAAATAGAGACACTACATACTGATATACACCCGAACATCAGCAGGAGAGGACTCTTAAAGTAGAGACACTACATACTGATCTACACCCGAACACCAGCAGGAGAGGACTCTTTAAAGTAGAGAACGCTACATACTGATATACACCTGAACACCAGCAGGAGAGGACTCTTTAAAGTAGAGACACTACATACTGATCTACACCCGAACATCAGCAGAGAGGACTCTTTAAAGTAGAGACACTACATAACTGATATACAACCCGAACACCAGCAGGAGAGGACTCTTTAAAGTAGAGACTCTACATACTGATATACACCCGAACACCAGCAGGAGAGGACTCTTTAAAGTATAGACTCTACATACTGATATACACCCGAACACCAGCAGGAGAGGACTCTTTAAAATAGAGACACTACATACTGATATACACCCGAACATCAGCAGGAGAGGACTCTTTTAAAGTAGAGACACTACATACTGATCTACACTACCGAACACCAGCAGGAGAGGACTCTTTAAAGTAGAGACACTACATACTGATATACACCCGAACATCAGCAGGAGAGGACTCTTTAAAGTAGAGACACTACATACTGATATACACCCGAACATCAGCAGGAGAGGACTCTTTAAAGTAGAGACACTACAATACTGATATACACCGAACATCAGCAGGAGAGGACTCTTTAAAGTAGAGACACTACATACTGATATACACCTGAACATCAGCAGGAGAGGACTCTTTAAGTAGAGACACTACACACTGATATACACCTGAACATCAGCAGGAGAGGACTCTTTAAAGTAGAGACACTACATACTGATATACACCTGAACATCAGCGGGAGAGGACTCTTTAAAGTAGAGACACTACATACTGATATACACCTGAACATCAGCAGGAGAGAACTCTTTAAAGTAGAGACACTACATACTGATATACAACCTGAACATCAGCAGGAGAGGACTCTTTAAAGTAGAGACACTACATACTGATATACACCTGAACATCAGCAGGAGAGGACTCTTTAAAGTAGAGGACACTACATACTGATATACACCTGAACATCAGCGGGAGAGGACTCTTTAAAGTAGAGACACTACATACTGATATACACCTGAACATCAGCAGGAGAGAACTCTTTAAAGTAGAGACACTACATACTGATATACACCTGAACATCAGCAGGAGAGGACTCTTTAAAGCAGAGACACTACATACTGATATACACCCGAACATCAGCAGGAGAGGACTCTTTAAAGTAGAGACACTACATACTGATATACACCTGAACATCAGCAGGAGAGGACTCTTTAAAGTAGAGACACTACACACTGATATACACCTGAACATCAGCAGGAGAGGACTCTTTAAAGTAGAGACACTACATACTGATATACACCTGAACATCAGCGGGAGAGGACTCTTTAAAGTAGAGACACTACATACTGATATACACCTGAACATCAGCAGGAGAGAACTCTTTAAAGTAGAGGACACTACATACTGATATACACCTGAACATCAGCAGGAGAGGACTCTTTAAAGTAGAGACACTACATACTGATATACACCTGAACATCAGCAGGAGAGGACTCTTTAAAGTAGAGACACTACATACTGATATACACCTGAACATCAGCGGGAGAGGACTCTTTAAAGTAGAGACACTACATACTGATATACACCTGAACATCAGCAGGAGAGGACTCTTTAAAGTAGAGACACTACATACTGATATACACCTGAACATCAGCAGGAGAGGACTCTTTAAAGCAGAGACACTACATACTGATATACACCTGGACATTAGCAGGAGAGGACTCTTTAAAGTAGAGACACTACATACTGATATACACCTGAACATCAGCAGGAGAGGACTCTTTAAAGTAGAGACACTACATACTGATATACCGCTTTAAGATGAAGGATTGAGGAAGTATTTACTGAGTTAATGTCTGATTCTGCAGCTGCACATAATCTGCAGTATTGTGCCAGTTTTCCTCTAATGACCCTCATCATCACACACACACACACACACACACACACGCACCACACACACACACACACTTCCTCTCTGAAAAGGAGACGTATATGATTACCGTGTGATTACGTCTTTCAGTCTCTGTCACTGATTATATAAAGTAGAAATGTATATCAATCATAAAAATAAGACATTTTCTTGTTTTAACTTCAGCTAAAACATCGGTCATATTTCATTACATGCAACACGGAGACATTTGCATAAAGCTTAGTTTCCTGCCTGACGTATTATGTGTTTTATTTTCTTTTTAATTATTTAGGGCAAAAAAAAGGCATTTATATCTTAAAACACAGAGAAATTCCAACGTGAAATAAGAGCTACGCTGGGGTGGAAGCTGGGGCGGAGCTGGGGTGGAAGCTGGGGCGGAGCTGGGGTGGAAGCTGGGGCGGAAGCTGGTGGTGGTAGCTGGGGCGGAAGCTGGGGCGGAAGCTGGGGCGGAAGCTGGTGTTGGAAGCTGAGGTGGAAGCTGGGGGTGGAAACTGGGGCGGAAGTTGGTGGTGGAAGCTGGAGCGGAGCTGGGGCGGAAGCTGGTGGTGGAAGCTGGGGCGGGAGCTGGTGGTGGAAGCTGGAGCGGAGCTGTGGTGGAAGCTGGGGCAGAGCTGGGCGGAAGCTGGTGGTGGAAGCTGGGGCGGGAGCTGGTGGTGGAAGCTGGAGCGGAGCTGGGGTGGAAGCTGGGGCGGAAGCTGGTGGTGGAAGCTGGGGCGGAAGCTGGTGGTGGTAGCTGGGGCGGAAGCTGGGGGTGGAAACTGGGGCGGGAAGTTGGTGGTGGAAGCTGGAGCGGAGCTGTGGTGGAAGCTGGGGCAGAGCTGGGGCGGAAGCTGGTGGTGGAAGCTGGGGCGGGAGCTGGTGGTGGTAGCTGGGGCGGGAGCTGGGGCGGGAGCTGGTGGTGGAAGCTGGGGCGGAGCTGGGGTGGAAGCTGGGGCGGAAGCTGGTGGTGGAAGCTGGGGCGGAAGCTGGTGGTGGTAGCTGGGGCGGAAGCTGGGGGTGGAAACTGGGGCGGAAGTTGGTGGTGGAAGCTGGAGCGGAGCTGTGGTGGAAGCTGGGGCAGAGCTTGGGGCGGAATCTGGTGGTGGAAGCTGGGGCGGGAGCTGGTGGTGGTAGCTGGGGCGGGAGCTGGGGCGGGAGCTGGTGGTGGAAGCTGGGGCGGAAGAGCTGGTGGTGGAAGCTGGGGCGGAAGCTGGTGGTGGAAGCTGGGCGGAAGCTGGTGGTGGAAGCTGGGGTGGAAGCTGGGGTGGAAGCTGGGGCGGAAGCTGGTGGTGGAAGCTGGGGCGGGAGCTGGTGGTGGTAGCTGGGGCGGGAGCTGGGCGGGAGCTTGGTGGTGGAAGCTGGGGCGGGAAGCTGGTGGTGGAAGCTGGGGTGGAAGCTGGGGCGGAAGCTGGTGGTGGAAGCTGGGGCGGGAGCTGGTTGGTGGTAGCTGGGGGGGAGCTGGGGCGGGAGCTGGTGGTGGAAGCTGGGGCGGAAGCTGGTGGTGGAAGCTGGGGGCGGGAGCTGGTGGTGGTAGCTGGGGGCGGTAGCTGGGGCGGGAGCTGGGGCGGGAGCTGGTGGTGGAAGCTGGGGCGGAAGCTGGTGGTGGAAGCTGGGGTGGGTGGAAGCTGGGGCGGAAGCTGGTGGTTGAAGCTGGGGCGGAAGCTGGGGCGGAAGCTGGGGCGGAGCTGGTGGTGGAAGCTGGGGCGGAAGCTGGTGGTGGAAGCTGGGGCGGGCGAAGCTGGGGCGGAGCTGGGGCGGAGCTGGTGGTGGTAGCTGGGGCGGAAGCTGGTGGTGGAAGCTGGGGCGGAAGCTGGTGGTGGAAGCTGGGGCGGAAGCTGGGCGGAGCTGGGGCGGAGCTGGGGTGGAAGCTGGTGGTGGAAGCTGGGGCGGAAGCTGGGGCGGGAGCTGGTGGTGGTAGCTGGGGCGGAAGCTGGGGCGGAGCTGGGGCGGAAGCTGGTGGTGGAAGCTGGGGCGGAAGCTGGGGCGGGAGCTGGTGGTGGTAGCTGGGGCGGAAGCTGGGCGGAGCTGGTGGTGGAAGCTGGGGCGGAAGCTGGTGGTGGAAGCTGGGGCGGAGCTGGGGCGGAAGCTGGTGGTGGTAGCTGGGGCGGAAGCTGGGGCGGAGCTGGTGGTGGAAGCTGGGGCGGAAGCTGGTGGTGGAAGCTGGGGCGGGAGGTGGTGTGGTAGCTGGGGCGGGGGTAGCTGGGGCGGGAGCTGGGGCGGGAGCTGGTGGTGGAAGCTGGGGCGGAAGCTGGTGGTGGAAGCTGGGGTGGAAGCTGGGGCGGAAGCTGGTGGTGGAAGCTGGGGCGGAAGCTGGGGCGGAAGCTGGGGCGGAGCTGGTGGTGGAAGCTGGGGCGGAAGCTGGTGGTGGAAGCTGGGGCGGAAGCTGGGGCGGAGCTGGGGCGGAGCTGGTGGTGGTAGCTGGGGCGGAAGCTGGTGGTGGAAGCTGGGGCGGAAGCTGTGGTGGTGGAAGCTGGGGCGGAAGCTGGGGCGGAGCTGGGGCGGAGCTGGGGTGGAAGCTGGTGGTGGAAGCTGGGGCGGAAGCTGGGGCGGGAGCTGGTGGTGGTAGCTGGGGCGGGCGGAAGCTGGGGCGGAGCTGGGGCGGAAGCTGGTGGTGGAAGCTGGGGGGAAGCTGGGGCGGGAGCTGGTGGTGGTAGCTGGGGCGGAAGCTGGGGCGGAGCTGGTGGTGGAAGCTGGGGCGGAAGCTGGTGGTGGAAGCGGGGCGGAGCTGGGCGGAAGCTGGTGGGTAGCTGGGGCGGAAGCTGGGGCGGAGCTGGTGGTGGAAGCGGGCGGAAGCTGGTGGTGGAAGCTGGGGCGGAAGCTGGGGCGGAGCTGGTGGTGGAAGCTGGGGCGGAAGCTGGTGGTGGGTAGCTGGGGGGGGAAGCTGGGGCGGGAGCTGGTGGTGGAAGCTGGGGCGGAAGCTGGTGGTGGTAGCTGGGGCGGAAGCTGGGGCGGAGCTGGTGGTGGAAGCTGGGGCGGAAGCTGGTGGTGGTAGCTGGGGCGGAAGCTGGGGCGGGAGCTGTGGTGGAAGCTGGGGCGGAAGCTGGTGGTGGTAGCTGGGGCGGAAGCTGGGGCGGGAGCTGGTGGTGGAAGCTGGGGCGGAAGCTGGGGCGGAAGCTGGGGCGGAAGCTGGGGCGGAAGCTGGGGCGGAAGCTGGTGGTGGAAGCTGGGGGGGAAGCTGGGGCGGAAGCTGGGGCGGGAGGGGAGTGGTGGTGGAAGCTGGGGCGGAAGCTGGGGCGGGAGCTGGTGGTGGAAGCTGGGGCGGAAGCTGGTGGTGGAAGCTGGGGCGGAAGCTGGTGGTGGTAGCTGGGGCGGAAGCTGGGGCGGGAGCTGGTGGTGGAAGCTGGGGCGGAAGCTGGGGCGGAAGCTGGGGCGGAAGCTGGGGCGGAAGCTGGTGGTTGAAGCTGGGCGGAAGCTGGGGCGGAAGCTGGGCGGAAGCTGGGGCGGGAGCTGGTGGTGGAAGCTGGGGCGGAGGAGCTGGGGCGGAAGCGGGCGGAAGCGGGCGGCGGAAGCTGGTGGTGGAAGCTGGGGCGGAAGCTGGGGTGGAGCTGGGGCGGAAGCTGGGCGGGAGCTGGTGGTGGAAGCTGGGGCGGAAGCTGGGGTGGAGCTGGGGCGGAAGCTGGGGCGGGAGCTGGTGGTGGAAGCTGGGGCGGAAGCTGGGGTGGAGCTGGGGCGGAAGCTGGGGCGGGAGCTGGTGGTGGAAGCTGGGGCGGAAGCTGGGGTGGAGCTGGGGCGGAAGCTGGGGTGGAGCTGGGGCGGAAGCTGGGGCGGAAGCTGGGGCGGAAGCTGGGGCGGAAGCTGGGGCGGAAGCTGGGGCGGAAGTGGGGTGGAAGCGGGGCGGAGGAAGCTGGGGCGGAAGCTGGGGGGAAGCTGGTGGTGGAAGCTGGGGCGGAAGCTGGGGCGGGAGCTGGTGGTGGAAGCTGGGGCGGAAGCTGGTGGTGGAAGCTGGGCGGAAGCTGGTGGTGGTAGCTGGGGCGGAAGCTGGGGCGGGAGCTGGTGGTGGAAGCTGGGGCGGAAGCTGGGGCGGAAGCTGGGGCGGAAGCTGGGGCGGAGCTGGTGGTTGAAGCTGGGGCGGAAGCTGGGGCGGAAGCTGGGGCGGAAGCTGGGGCGGGAGCGTGGTGGTGGTGGAAGCGGGGGCGGAAGCTGGGCGGAAGCTGGGGCGGAAGCGGGGGCGGAAGCTGGTGGTGGAAGCTGGGGCGGAAGCTGGGGTGGAGCTGGGGGCGGAAGCTGGGGGGGAGCTGGTGGTGGAAGCTGGGGCGGAAGCTGGGGTGGAGCTGGGCGGAAGCTGGGGCGGGAGCTGGTGGTGGAAGCTGGGGGGGCGGAAGCGGGGTGGAGCTGGGGCGGAAGCTGGGCGGAGAGGGGTGGGTGGGCAGGCGAGCGGCCTGAACTAACTCGCAGGCTTCGCCCCATTAGTGGCAGTTTTGAAGAGGTTAGTTCAATCTAAAATAAATGTGAACTATTGTAAAATGAAAATAAACAATAAAATACAATCTGTATGAGTATGAAAATAATTAAAAGTGGAAAGGTTTTGCAGGAATTTGATTTAGTGAAACATAAACAAAGTAAAAGTAAATAAGAGCAAATCTACTATTATAATAAACAAAAATACAGTAAAAATATGTACAGTATAATTTAATTGAAAATCACAGAAATACAAAAACAATATGGAAATTGTCTGTAATAATATATTTAAATGGTACAATGGGAGGTATGCTCCTGCATTACACTGACATGCCCCCCCCAACTTATTTTGAAATAAAATACAAAAACAATAATAAATAATAAAAAAGAAAAGAGACGTGAGAATCATAAATACAAAAACAAAATAGACATGTGGGAATAATATATTTAAATGGTAGTGTAGTGCAGGAATGTGCAGCATACCTCCCATTTTATCCTGACATGCCCCCCCCTCTCTCTGTCTCAGTGTGAGGCAGCTGAAAGAGCCCTGAATGGTGGGCCTTCGTGCTTCCCCTCCTCGGGCCCCTTTGCTATTTCTGTGCTGGGCTCACGTCACGCTCGGGTTTTCTCCGGTGACCGGCTGCATCAATAGATCCGTTAAATGTACGCCCGGTGATGGGACTCTTACTCGGTCATTTCGCTCCGTACTGTCGCCCAGGCACCTCCAGAACGGACAAATGGACTAAAAAGGCCCAGCGGGGGTCCTGAATGTGACCGTGGACATGGGAACGGGGGGTTTTCAAATGTCAGGTTGGTATCAGGATTATTATTTGAGGTGTGAATGTCAGCCCCCGCTGTGTGTGTGCTTCATGTGGGATTTTGGTCATGGATCCTCTCATTGTCTGCCCCGTGCATGCGGACATAGTGTACCCCAGTTTAACCACTGTACCCCTGCCGCTGTGTTGTGGACGTCATGCTGTGTCATATGTTCTGCATGTTACACTCTGGAGGTTTGCGTTGTCCTTATCGGGCTGTCACTCTGCACCCGAGGATGGAAAATACTAAGCAATGAGGTCAGGTCGACCTTGAAGTGTGTGAGTGTGTGCGCGTGTGTGTGGGAGGGGGCTCCCTGCTGCCAGGCCTTTGAATGTGTGTGTGTTTTTACCCCCACTTTAGTTCATTCACCTCCCTGTTGAAAACACAGATCGCCATCCTTCATTATCCGCCTCTCTGTAGCGCTGCAGCGAGAGGCGTTCAAATCCGTCCGGGAAAATGGGTATTTGAGGTAAAATTGGAAAAAGCTTTTTGTTATTTGTATTCAAAGATTCAAAGGCTTTATTATCTTATGCACAGCTTCAGTGTAGATGGGGTGATGGGAATCTGAAGTCCCAGGCTTCTAAGCAATGCACATATAGGACATAAATACATTTCAAAGACGATACAAATGGGCAAGAAACAAATTATACAAATTAAAACATTTTATAATATTATTGATAAAGGAAGAAAACATATGAAGAATAATCAATGATATAAATATACAGAAAATATCTCTACTGTAAATATGAACGAATAAACAAGAAGAAAAATATATAACTAATAATACATAAAAAATAGCTCTAAAATGTCTACATGTCAGTTCAAATGAATTCGATTTGTTGAAGTAATAACATATTCATTTATTATTTATTGTTGAATCACACACCCCTCGCCATCCTTCATTATCCACCCTCTCTCTAACCATAAGAGGCGTTCAAATCAGTCGGAAAGCAGAGCTGCGGCAGCACAACACAGCCAAAAATAAAGCTGAGAAAAGGGAGCCTATCATCCCTGAACGTCTCTGTGGAGTCACCTTGGTTATTTAGCGCCTGAGGAGGAGGAGGAGGAGGAGAGGAGGGAGGAGGAGGAGGAAGAGGAGGGGATGTCCTAATTAAGGGGAACTCAGAGGGTCTGAACCAGATAATCTTATGTAACCTCGTTAAGAGCGTCTGAAACGGAGACGATGGAGACGACCTCGAGGCTAAAGATGTAAAACCGCAGAGAAGAGGGATTCACTTTGAGAGGTTTCCGGACGGGATTACACAAGTAGAAGTACAGATACTCGTGTTTAAAAATACTCTGGTGAAAGTAGAAGTACTGACTAAACTTCTTTACTCAAGTCAAAGTAAAGAGGCTTTGAAGTGTACTTCAGTAAAAAGTATAGCTAGCAGCTGTTTTAAAGAGTACCTGACCTCCCTTTATATTAATAGAACAATAATGTCATTGTTAGCTAATGAATGTTTTCCATGGTGACCAACGGCAACATGACAACGTTTCCATTGGTCCCTCTTCTTTAGAGAAGACCAGGAAGTGATGGATACACGGATCGTGTTCCAACCAATAGGCACGCAGTGACTCTAAAGAATAATGATCACGCACCAACACACATTCAGACTAAAGGAACCAGCTGCTTGGGAAATGAGAGAGTAGAAAGTACAGGTATTTGTTCAACATGTGAGAAGTAGAAAGTACAGGTATTTGAGTTCAACATGTGAGAAGTAGAAAGTACAGGTATTTAAGTTCAACATGTAAGGTAGAAGTACAGGTATTGAGTTCAACAGTAAGAAGTAGAAAGTACAGGTATTTGAGTTCAACATGTAAGAAGTAAAGTACAGGTATTTGGAGTTCAACATGTGAGAAGAAGAAAGTACAGGTATTTGAGTTCAACATGAGAGAAGTAGAAAGTACAGGTATTTGAGTTCAACATGTGAGAAGTAGAAAGTACAGGTATTTGTGTTCAACATGTGAGAAGTAGAAAGTACAGGTATTTGAGTTCAACATGTAAGAAGTAGAAAGTACAGGTATTTGTGTTCAACATGTAAGAAGTAGAAGTACAGGTATTTGAGTTCAACATGTAAGAAGTAGAAAGTACAGGTATTTGAGTTCAACATGAGAGAAGTAGAAAGTACAGGTATTTGAGTTCAACATGTAAGAAGTAGAAAGTACAGGTATTTGAGTTCAACATGTGAGAGTAGAAAGTACAGGTATTTGAGTTCAACATGTGAGAAGTAGAAAGTACAGGTATTTGAGTTCAACATGTAAGAAGTAGAAAGTACAGGTATTTGGTTCAACATGTAAGAAGTAGAAAGTACAGGTATTTGGGTTCAACATGTAAGAAGTCGAAAGTACCGGTATTTGTGTTCAACATGTAAGAAGTAGAAAGTACAGGTATTTGGGTTAAACATGTAAGAAGTCGAAAGTACCGGTATTTGTGTTCAACATATAAGAAGTAGAAGTACAGGTATTTGTGTTCAACATGTAAGAAGTAGAAAGTACAGGTATTTGAGTTCAACATGTAAGAAGTAGAAAGTACAGGTATTGAGTTCAACATGTAAGAAGTATAAAGTACAGGTATTTGAGTTCAACATGTAAGAAGTAGAAAGTACAGGTATTTGAGTTCAACATGTAAGAAGTAGAAAGTACAGTTATTTGAGTTCAACATTAAGAAGTAGAAAGTACAGGTATTTGAGTTCAACATGTAAGAAAGTAGAAAGTACAGGTATTTGTGTTCAACATGTAAGAAGTAGAAAAGTACAGTATTTGAGTTCAACATGTGAGAAGTAGAAAGTACAGGTATTTGAGTTCAACATGAGAGAAGTAGAAAGTACAGGTATTTGAGTTCAACATGTAAGAAGTAGAAAGTTACAGGTATTTGAGTTCAACATGTAAGAAGTAGAAAGTACAGGTATTTGAGTTCAACATGTGAGAAGTAGAAAGTACAGGTATTTGAGTTCAACATGTGAGAAGTAGAAGTACAGGTATTGGGTTCACATGTGAGAAGTAGAAGTACAGGTATTTGGGTTCAACATGTACGAAGTCGAAAGTACCGGTATTTGTGTTCAACATGTAAGAAGTAGAAAGTACAGGTATTTGGGTTAAACATGTAAGAAGTCGAAAGTACCGGTATTTGTGTTCAACATGTAAGAAGTAGAAAGTACAGGTATTTGTGTTCAACATGTAAGAGTAGAAGTACAGGTATTTGAGTTCAACATGTAAGAAGTAGAAAGTACAGGTATTTGAGTTCAACATGTAAGAAAGTAGAAAGTACAGGTATTTGAGTTCAACATGTAAGAAGTAGAAAGTACAGGTATTTGAGTTCAACATGTAAGAAGTATAAAGTACAGGTATTTGGGTTCAACATGTGAGAAGAAGAAAGTACAGGTATTTGAGTTCAACATGTAAGAAGTAGAAAGTTCAGGTATTTGGGTTCAACATGTAAGAAGTAGAAAGTACAGGTTATTTGAGTTCAACATGTAAGAAGTAAAAAGTACAGGTATTTGGGTTCAACATGTAAGAAGTAGAAAGTACAGGTATTTGTGTTCAACATGTAAGAAGTAGAAAGTACAGGTATTTGTGTTCAACATGTAAGAAGTAGAAAGTACAGTATTTGAGTTCAACATGTGAGAAGTAGAAAGTACATGTATTTGAGTTCAACATGTGAGAAGTAGAAAGTACAGGTATTTGGGTTCAACATGTGAGAAGTTAGAAAGTACAGGTATTTGTGTTCAACATATAAGAAGTAGAAAGTACAGGTATTTGGGTTCACATGTAAGAAGTAGAAAGTACAGGTATTGAGTTCAACATGTAAGAAGTAGAAAGTACAGGTATTTGGGTTAAACATGTAAGAAGTAAAAGTACAGGTATTTGAGTTCAACATGTAAGAAGTAGAAAGTACAGGTATTTGAGTTCAACATGTAAGAAGTATAAAGTACAGGTATTTGAGTTCAACATGTAAGAAGTATAAAGTACAGGTATTTGGGTTAACATGTGAGAAGTATAAAGTACAGGTATTTGGGTTCAACATGTAAGAAGTAGAAAGTACAGGTATTTTGAGTTCAACATGTAAGAAGTAGAAAGTACAGGTATTTGAGTTTCAACATGAGAGAAGTAGAAAAGTACAGGTATTTGGGTTCAACATGTGAGAAGTATAAAGTACAGGTATTTGAGTTCAACATGTGAGAAGTAGAAAGTACAGGTATTTGAGTTCAACATGTAAGAAGTAGAAAGTACAGGTTATTTGAGTTTCAACATGTAAGAAGTAGAAAGTACAGGTATTTGGGTTCAACAGAGAGAGTAGAAGAAGGTTTGGGTTCAACATGGAGAAGTAGAAAGTACAGGTATTTGAGTTCAACATGTGAGAAGTAGAAAGTACAGGTATTTGAGTTCCAACATGTAAGAAGTACGAAAGTACAGTATTTGTGTTCAACATGTAAGAAGTAGAAAGTACAGGTATTTGAGTTCACATGTAAGAAGTAGAAAGTACAGTATTTGAGTTCAACATGAGAGAAATAGAAAGTACAGGTATTTGAGTTCAACATGTAAGAAGTAGAAAAGTACCGGTATTTTAGTTCAACATGTAAGAAGTAGAAAGTACAGGTAGTTGAGTTCAACATGTGCGAAGTAGAAAGTACAGGTATTTGAGTTCAACATGTGAGAAGTGAAAGTACAGGTATTTGGGTTCAACATGTAAGAAGTAGAAAGTACAGGTATTTTGGGTTCACCATGTAAGAAGTCGAAGTACCCGTATTTGTGTTCAAACATCTAAGAAGTAGAAAGTACAGGTATTTGTGTTCAACAGTAAGAAGTAGAAAGTACAAGGTAATTTGTGTTCAACATGTGAAAAGAGAAAGTACAGGTATTTGAGTTCAAAATGTAAGAAGTAGAAAGTACAGTATTTGAGTTCAACATGTAAGAAGTAAGAAAGTACAGGTATTTGTGTTCAAAATGTAAGAAGTAGAAAGTACAGGTATTTGTGTTCAAAATGTAAGAAAGTAGAAAGTAACAGGTATTTGAGTTCAACATGTAAGAAGTAGAAAGTACAGGTATTTGGGTTCAACATGTAAGAAGTAGAAAGTTACAGGTATTTGAGTTCAAAATGTAAGAAGTAGAAAGTACAGGTATTTTGTGTTCAACATGTAAAGAAGTAGAAAGTACAGGTATTTGGGTTCAACATGTAAGAAGTAGGAAGTACAGGTATTTGTGTTCAAAATGTAAGAAGTAGAAGTACAGGTATTTGTGTTCAAAAATGTAGAAGTAGAAAGTACAAGGTATTTGGGTTTAACATGTAAGAAGTAGAAAGTACAGGTAATTTGGGTTCAACATGTAAGAAGTAGAAAGTACAGTATTTGGGTTCAACATGTGAGAAGTAGAAAGTACAGGTATTTGGTTCAACATGTGAGAAGTAGAAGTACAGGTATTTGAGTTCAACATGAGAGAAGTAGAAAGTACAGGTATTTGTGTTCAACATGTAAGAAGTAGAAAGTACAGGTATTTGGGTTCAACATGTGAGAAGTAGAAAGTACAGGTATTTGTGTTCAACATGTGAGAAGTACAAAGTACAGGTATTTGAGTTCACCATGTAAGAAGTAGAAAGTACAGGTATTTGGGTTCAACATGTAAGAAGTAGAAAGTACAGGTATTTGAGTTCAACCTGTAAGAAGTAGAAAGTAACAGGTATTTGGGTTCAACATGTAAGAAGTAGAAAGTTACAGGTATTTGAGTTCAAAATGTAAGAAGTAGAAAGTACAGGTATTTGAGTTCAACATGTAAGAAGTAGAAAGTACAGGTTATTTGGGTTTCACATGTAAGAAGTAGAAAGTACAGGTATTTGAGTTCAACATGTAAGAAGTAGAAGTACAGGTATTTGAGTTCAAAATGTAAGAAGTAGAAAGTACAGGTATTTGAGTTCAACATGTAAGAAGTAGAAAGTACCGGTATGTGGTTCACCATGTGAGAGTAGAAAGTACAGGTATTTGTGTTCAACATGTAAAGAAGTAGAAAGTACAGAGTATTTGTGTTCAACATGAGAGAAGTAGAAAGTACAGGTATTGTGTTCAACATGAGAGAAGTAGAAAGTACATGTATTTGTGTTCAACCTGTAAGAAGTAGAAAGTACAGGTATTTTGGGTTCAACATGTAAGAAGTAGAAAGTACAGTATTTGAGTTCAACATGTAAGAAGTAGAAAGTACAGGTATTTGAGTTCAAAATGTAAGAAGTAGAAAAGTACACGGTATTTGTGTTCAACATGAGAGAAGTAGAAAAGTACAGGTATTTGTGTTCAACATGTAAGAAGTAGAAAGTACAGGTATTGGGTTCAACATGTGAGAAGTAGAAAGTACAGGTATTTGTGTTCAACATGAGAGAAGTAAGACAGGATTTGTGTTCATTAGTTACGAAAGTACAGGTATTTGAGTTTCAACATGTAAGAAGTAGAAAGTACAGGTATTTGTGTTCACATGGTAAGAAAGTAGAAAGTACAGGTATTTGTGTTCAACATGAGAGAAGTAGAAAGTACAGGTATTTGTGTTCAACATGAGAGAAGTAGAAAGTACAGGTATTTTTGTTCAACATGAGAGAAGTAGAAAGTACAGGTATTTGTGTTCAACATGTGAGAAGTAGAACGTACAGGTATTTGAGTTCAACCTGTAAGAAGTAGAATGTACAGGTATTTGGGTTCAACATGTAAGAAGTAGAAGTACAGGTATTTGAGTTCAACATGTAAGAAGTAGAAAGTACAGGTATTTGAGTTCAAAATGTAAGAAGTAGAAAGTACAGGTATTTGTGTTCAACATGAGAGAAGTAGAAAGTACAGGTATTTGTGTTCAACATGTAGAAGTAGAAAGTACAGGTTTTTGGGTTCAACATGTGAGAAGTAGAAAGTACAGGTATTTGTAGTCAACATGAGAAGAGTAGAAAGTACAGGTATTTGTGTTCAACATGTAAGAAGTAGAAAGTACAGGTATTTGGGTTCAACATGTGAGAAGTAGAAAGTACAGGTATTTGTGTTCAACATGTGAGAAGTACAAAGTACAGGTATTTGAGTTCAACATGTAAGAAGTAGAAAGTACAGGTATTGGGTTCAACATGTAAGAAGTAGAAAGTACAGGTATTTGAGTTCAACATGTAAGAAGTAGAAAGTACAGGTATTTGGGTTCAACATGTAAGAAGTAGAAAGTACAGGTATTTGAGTTCAACATGTAAGAAGTAGAAAGTACAGGTATTTGGTTCAACATGTAAGAAGTAGAAAGTACAGGTATTTGAGTTCAACATGTAAGAAGTAGAAAGTACAGGTATTTGAGTTAAAAATGTAAGAAGTAGAAAGTACAGGTATTTGAGTTCAACATGTAAGAAGTAGAAAGTACAGGTATTTGAGTTCAACATGTAAGAAGTAGAAAGTCAGGTATTTGAGTTCAAATGAAGAAGTAGAAAGTACAGGTATTTGAGTTCAACATGTAAGAAGTAGAAAGTACGGTATTTGGGTTTCAACATGTGAGAAGTAGAAAGTACAGGTATTTGTATTCAACATGTGAGAAGTAGAAAGTACAGGTATTTGTGTTCAACATGAGAGAAGTAGAAAGTACAGGTATTTGTGTTCAACATGTGAGAAGTAGAAAGTACAGGTATTTGAGTTCAACCTGTAAGAAGTAGAAAGTACAGGTATTTGGGTTCAACATGTAAGAAGTAGAAAGTACAGGTATTTGAGTTCAACATGTAAGAAGTAGAAAAGTACAGGTATTTGAGTTCAAAATGTAAGAAGTAGAAAAGTACCGGTATTTGGGTTCAACATGTGAGAAGTAGAAAGTACAGGTATTTGTATTCAACATGTAAGAAGTAGGAAAGTACAGGTATTTGTGTTCAACCTGAGAGAAGTAGGAAAGTACAGGTATTGTGTTCAACATGTGAGAAGTAGAAAGTACAGGTATTTGAGTTCAACCTGTAAGAAGTAGAAAGTACAGGTATTTGGGTTCAACATGTAAGAAGTAGAAAGTACAGGTATTTGAGTTCAACATGTAAGAAGTAGAAAGTACAGGTATTTGAGTTCAAAATGTAAGAAGTAGAAAGTACAGGTATTTGTGTTCAACATGTAAGAAGTAGAAAGTACGGTTTTTTGGGTTCAACTGTGAGAAGTAGAAAGTACAGGTATTTGTGTTCAACATGAGAGAAGTAGAAAGTACAGGTATTTGAGTTCAACATGTAAGAAGTAGAAAGTACAGGTATTTGTGTTCAAAATGTAAGAAGTAGAAGTATAGGTATTTGGGTTCAACATGTAAGAAGTAGAAAGTACAGGTATTTGGGTTCAAAATGTAAGAAGTAGAAAGTACAGGTATTTGGGTTCACATGTAAGAAGTAGAAAGTACAGGTATTTGGGTTCAAAATGTAAGAAGTAGGAAGTACAGGTATTTGGGTTCAAAATGTAAGAAGTAGAGAAGTACAGGTATTTGGGTTCAACATGTGAGAAGTAGAAAGTACAGGTATTTGGGTTCAACATGTAAGAAGTAGAAAGTACAGGTATTTGGGTTCAACATGTGAGAAGTAGAAAGTACAGGTATTTGGGTTCAACATGAGAGAAGTAGAAAGTACAGGTATTTGGGTTCAACATGTGAGAAGTAGAAAGTACAGGTATTTGGGTTCAACATGTGAGAAGTGGAAAGTACAGGTATTTGAGTTCAACATGTAAGAAGTAGAAAGTACAGGTATTTGAGTTCAACATGTGAGAAGTCAAAGTACAAAGTGGTCAGAAAAATAAGTAGTGGAGTAAAGTACTGATACCAGAAACATGTACTTAAGTACAGTAACAAAGTATTTGTACTCCACTACTTCTCACTCTGGGTACGGGACAGCGTGAAGACTCTGACCCAGCTGTCAATGGGGACATGTCCATATCCCTTTTGGAAACAAACAATTTTGTCCCCACACCTTTACCTCAGGGTACATTGTTAGAAATGTTCTGAATAGGGTGCACAAAGAATTGTAAAACTGTGAGAAAGGTGTATTTGTACAATAGAACATCAGTAAGCCTGTCTTAGTCCCACACAGAGGACATTTACATGAAGTACTCAGGTCTTGTACTTGAGTAAAAGTAGAAGTATGCAGGTCTTGTACTTGAGTAAAAGTAGAAGTATGCAGGTCTTGTACTTGAGTAAAAGTAGAAGTACTAAGATATTGTACTTGATTAAAAGTAGAAGTATGCAGGTCTTGTACTTGAGTAAAGTAGAAGTACTCAGGTCTTGTACTTGCGGAAAGTAGAAGTACTCAGGTCTTGTACTTGAGTAAAAGTAGAAGTACTCAGGTCTTGTACTTGAGTAAAGTAGAAGTACTCAGGTCTTGTACTTGAGTAAAAGTAGAAGTACTCAGGTCTTGTACTTGAGTAAAAGTAGAAGTAGGTTGGAGTGTTGGAGTTTATTGGTGATTTTGTCACTTGTTTTGGGATAAAGCCGACAATATTGATGAGAGAGAGAGAGAGAGAGAGAGAGAGAGAGAGAAAGAGAAAGAGAGAGAGAGCGTGAGTGTGAGTGTGAGTGTGAGTGTGAGTGTGTGTGTGTGTGTGTGTGTGTGTGTGTTGTGTGTGTGTGTGTGTGTGTGTGTACACATTATACATGTCCAGCCGTAGATATATATGCAGCCTTTTTTTAGGTCGTATGGCATAACTTACAAAATGACAACTGTTTGTAAAATCTATGTTTGATGCTGAATAATGTTTTAATCTTTAACCTGCCGTTTTTTACATTAAAGTGACATGTGTCATGGATTCGCTAGAATATTTAAATTCTGTTCGCATCAACAATAATAATATATATACTTTAGGTACATGTTGCAGATACTACTCAGGTACTTTTGCAGTATACTTTCTTTCTGAATACACTTTCCACCCCTGAGTAAAAGCATGATCCTGAATACACACACACACACACACACACACACACACACACACACACACACACACACACACACACACACACACACACACAGACACACAGACACACACTGACAGACAGACAGACAGACAGACAGACAGACAGACAGACAGACAGACAGACAGACAGACAGACAGACAGACAGACAGACAGACAGACAGACACACACAACACACACACCAGGTTCCTTCGTGTTTTTTTAAAAGCAGAAAATACGTGTTTGTTTCCATTCCCGCTGTGAAGGAGCTCGTTATAATTGTTATACTCCGAATTTGATTTGGACGACTTTTAAAAAGGGTGAACTCTGACCAAGCAGTCCAACATGATGTGGTCTTAGTTTGGATAAAACTAGTGCGTAGGTTAATTTGTGCAACCAAAATCCTTTCCCCTGAACTTTTCTCTATTGAATTCTACATGTGCAGTTTTTATCAACATTAAGGATTCCATTAAAGCTCAATTTAACTTTTGCAAACATTTGTCATATTGTGATTTATATATCATCTGATATATATATGATTCATATCATACATCCTTAGTTACTAACTTTTATTTTATTTTTCCATTAATGTTTTGGAGGAAATAGTAAAAGAAAAACGGCCTAAATTCAAAGGTGAAGTCTTCACATATAAAAAACTAATATATTCACTTGGATATGATGTGAGTCTTCTCTCAAATGACTAACCGTCTGATACATGCATATCTTTCTAACTGTATTTTCTGTCTGCTTTTCTTCCAGGTGACCCTTCCCCGACATCCGTTCACGTGAATGTTAATATCACTCCAGTTACATAACAGATATTGCCCTTGAAAACCGATCCCAAAGACATTGGATTTCATGGAGTCACTTGAAACTGCTGCGGCGGCGAGGAGCTCCGATGAGGGTCATGATGGAAATGTGGTTTCAAAGAGAGAAATCCCCTCGGAGGAAGCACGCGAAGTGGAAACTAAAACTAAAGGATGGCACCGACAACTGGAGGAAGGTCGGAGCGAAGAATCGTTTGAAGATCAGTCCTCAATGCATCAAGACTACGAGGCGAATCCACTGCAATCTACGAACCCGTTTCCCATCGGCAGGCAAAAAGCTGCTACTTTCTACACAAGCACCTGGCCTTGCATCCCACAGGAAGTCCACCAGTTCACCTGAAGGTCACCAGTGTTCCCATTCAGCCATGGACCCGATTTCCGAGGAGAAGATGGAGCAGAAACCACAAAAGCCCGGGAAGTATGTTTGTGATTATTGCGGGAGAGCATGTGCCAAACCGAGCGTTCTGAAGAAGCACATTCGATCGCACACCGGAGAACGACCCTATCCGTGCATCCCCTGCGGATTCTCCTTCAAAACCAAGAGTAACTTATACAAACACAGGAAGTCTCACGCTCACGCCGTCAAAGCCGGTTCGATGTCGGGACTCGCTAATATCGATTCGTTTGAAGGGGAAGGCGAGTTGTTCTCCGATGCTGAGCAAACCTCAGACTCGGATGAGGACACTCTGAGCGACCCGCTGCTGCTTCTTGACTCTCCGGCGGAGGCATCGGATAACACGGCTGTGAGAGTACTCAATCTCATTTCTCAGAAGAAGGGACTCCAGGATGTTCCACACGAAATCAATGCCGAGACAAGTCGTTCGATTCAATCCAGCGCGATCAAACAAAGGCTGGCTCTGAGGCTTTCTGAGAAAAGAAGCAGCGACTCGGAGAACAATCTGTCGCTGCCGAGTCAATCCAGTAAAGGCAGCACGGATTCGGGATATTTCTCTCGTTCAGAAAGCACAGAGCATCAAACCGGGCCTCCGAACGCCAACGCCAAATCCTATCAGGAAATAATGTTCGGGAAATGCTACAAACCGAGCCCAAAGCAGACGGCCGCCGCTTTTGCCGAGGCGGCGGAAAGGCGCTCGGAAAGAGGCGTGTCCCGCGTTTTCACCCAGGAAAAAGACGTGGTGGAGTCGATTAAAATAAACACAAAGTCGTTGTTGAGGGAGGATGTTCAGGAACTTCAGTCTGATGCGTTTCTGATCAGAAGCAACTCGATGCCGACGTCTTCCGATGTGTGTCTGAATATGCCTCCCGCACTCAGAGGAAGCCATTCGTTTGACGAGAGAGCGAGTATCGGCGGTATGAGGAGACTCCGGAGGCAAGCTGCCTTCGAACACTCGGCAAATGAAAGCCACGTAGATGTAGACGGCGGAAAGATGACGGAGAGCGGTGTGTCAATGATCTCAGGACTGGAAATGGAAAGCTGCCCCTCTGGTACGAGCCATCAGAGACACGCCATGGAGCTGGCAACGCGGAAACGTCGGAAAGAGAAACGGGAAGAGGAAGATCTGTCGGGACAATACGAGGGACGGGATGAATGTGAGGAGATGTTTGACTCAAGTAAAGACTACGATGTTAAACAAGCTGTGGCTGGCATTATGGCGTTAGGACATCCGCAGTTTGACGTATCGGTGAGTCCGGAAATGTCTGGTCGTAAAACGTTAGGGAATGTAATATCTGTTATCCAGCACACCAACTCCATAATCAGGCCTCACTCTGAACAGTATCACGCGCTGAGACAGGAAGGGGTTTCCTTTCAAGCGATGGAGTCGAGTGAGTCGTTGGAGAGGAGCGATCAGCCGTTTCAAATCCCCAAATTGGTGCGGCAACCCAGCATACAAGTCCCAGAGATCAGGGTGACGGTGGAGCCCGACAGCCCAGAAAAAGCTCCCGAGGTGAAGGTGAAAGAGCCGGAGAAGGAGGAGTTTCAGTGGCCTCCGAGGAGCGAAACCTTAGCACAATTCCTCCGGAGAAACTGCCCCCGAAGAAGAAGAGGCTCCGCTTGGCCGACATCGAGCACTCCTCCGGGGAATCTAGTTTTGAGTCGGCGTGTACAAGTCTCTCCCGAAGTCCGAGCCAAGACAGCAACTTATCTTATTGCTCCACCTTTTCCTTCGACAGGGAGGAGGTTTTGAAGTCGCCCCGCCCGACAAGATGAGTTTGGGAAACCGTTGGAGCTTCTGGCGGTGCCGGGAAGCGTTCATAACTTATCGCTACTCAACCAGAGACAACAGCACGAAATGAGGCGATCGTCTTCAGAACAAGCGCCTTGTAACTTACGCAAGGAACTACCAGAGGCTCGTAGCATATCGTTCGATTACGGTAGCCTTACGCAAACTTCTAAACTCAGACACGTGGATTCGAGGGAGAGAATGAGGGGGGATTTGGTGAGGCAGGAATCGTTGAATATGGAAAGGAAGTGGGGCAGCAAGCGTTTCACCTCAGCAACACTTTGCCATATTCTCCACCGGGAACACGTTTCCCCAGCTGTCCCACCCGAGCCTCTTAGTTCCCGTGAGATTACAAACTCACGTGCCATCGTACGGCAGCATCACGTACACGTCGGTATCACAGATTTTCGACAATCAGTACGAACGCGCCGCCTCTGGTGTTTCCAGACAGACGTCGACGGAAGCTCTCGATTTGTCGTCGGCTAAACTGAAAACGGGCATTCCTCTTTCTCTGACGTCCAGAACCATTTCCATCACCAACGCCTCCAGTGGTGGCGCCAACAAACGGATGCTTTCGCCCGCCAGCAGCCTGGATCTTTTCATGGAGGTGAAGCAGCAGAAACGGGTGAAAGAGGAGCGGATGTTCGGGCAGATCGTGGAGGAACTGAGCGCCGTGGAGCTAGGGAAGTGTTAACCTGAGCGAAGAGAAGGGGCGAGCGTCAACACCTATCACACGACTCCAATCCACGATGGAAAGCAGCTCGCCTCCATACGGGAAAGAAATTGGTGTTGAGAAGCGAGTGACCAATCAAGATGTTTTGATCTCCGAGCATTCGAGGTCATTTCCGAGTCTTCGCACGACAACGGGGGTCAGCTGGTGTTTCCTGAACCACACAAAGCCGAACTACTCGCACAGCGACGCCCCGTTTTCCTCCGTGTACGCCTCGTGGGGCGTCAGTAGCCACAACCCAAACCCTTTGGATTTGAACACAAGCGCCGCCTTGGCTCTGCTGAGATCCAAACAGAAAGGAGGCTCTGTTATCTATAGCAAGGCAGCCATTGGTCAACCAGGTGCAGGGAAGTTGGTGTCGTCGCTCCTCATGTGGAGGCAAACCGTGGAGCAGGTGAGGAGATATCCCAAATACCTTTTCATTTCACACTGGTCCATTTAGCATAAAGTCTTCTTTCAGACCGGTAGTCTCTCGGGGCTTTGAACGGTAGAATGCTTTTTACCCAACATTTGTCAAAGTCTTAGGTATTTTGGCGAAAGCTGCACATATGAGCTTTAATTCATGACGGCAATGTGTTGCATTAGATATAGGTTGTTAACATTGAGATATACTGACAATAGCTGCAATTAGTTGCAAATGAACAGGTACATTTTTGAAAAACACAAACATATTACATCCAAAACCCTCATTGTGTAATTAGTAATGCTGTCAAAATTATCGCGTTAACGGTGGTAATTAATTTTTTGAATTAATTGCGTTAAAATATTTAACGCATTAACGCATGTGCAGAATGGCCCGCCCCATACGTGCCACCAGTGGCAGCGCCAGGGTATGGCTGGGGTAGGCTACACCCATACCAAGAAATGGCTTAGCCCCACCATGAAAAATGATGTTAAAGTAAGCAAAATAAAGTCTGCCAACTCACGGAGTAAATTGCACAGACAGCAGTTAGTAAGATTGATTTCAGTAGCCACGGTTTTGAAAACTTTTGCCACGTAGTGATCGTCTTCTCAATAGAACATCTTTGATAACGGCGTGGTGTTGTTGCAGGAAGTCCCGACGGAGAATACTTTTGCTGTAGTACAGGGGTGCACATAACTGGTACGCAGGTTATGGCGTAATCTGAAATGCGTACCGTCACTTGTGTCACAAAGCGCATTTGCGTACCGACGTACTTGTGAAGCTTTCCCAGAAGGCGGTTAGATCACCGGACGACAGAGTCGGTCTCCGTGTGCACAGACAGGCTGCTGTTAACGTCGGTCTGTACAACGGAACTGTGCCAAAAACTACGCCAACCGGCTGCGGAGGGAGACTCCCCCCTTCACTGGAGAACTGCGCTAAAACAGCTGATCACAACGTTCACACTCTGTGGTCACGAAGTACTCCACTAGCCCCCCCCCCCCCCTCTGTCGACTTTCCTGAAGTACTCTCCCCGCTGATAGAAATCAACACGTAATGAATTAAGACCCCACGGTTTGATGATTGATAGGTGTGTGGGCTGTCTTTCATTTTGACACGCAGACACATGTTATAATAAACATAGATACTGTATGTTAAATGGATATATCCGCCTTCTTTCATTTATCTTTCCATTCCCACAACAATATACATAAAGAAATGGCATATTTTGGACATAGTTCGAATGGTGATTAATCATGAATAATACATTTTTAAACTGTGATTAATCTGATTAAAAATTGTAATCGTTTGACAGCCCTAGTAATTAGTGTTACTTTTCAATGTATTACTATTGCATTTTCGAGATGCAATTATTACTTATATTCATAACAAACAAAATGCAGAATATCTTTGGACATTTATGCACATCAACATGGGCTTTGAGGACCTGAGATAGACATTTTAAACAGTTTCTTTTATACCATAATCGACTTGAATATAATCTGCAATATTGACCCTAAAATCATAGTTTTTCAGAGAGTACATACATGAGGTAGTTTAATTTAATTGAGGTTTCCTGTAGAGTTCCCCCGTCAGCTTTATCCATGTTTGCCAAACATTTCGTTGTAGCGCCATGTTCGACATTCAATATTGTCAGCATCGCGTTACGCCGTCGATACGGTGTCCGCTTTAAAATGGATGTTAACAAAATGTTTGTTCATCCGATTCAGCTGCAGAGGAAACCGGAGCCCCGGGAGAACGACGCCGCTTACGGGAAGAAGGGGAAAGAAATCAGAGTGAAATCTGCCAAAGACGAGTGGAAAGAGCGGGAGGCCGTGCAGACGCTGCCAACTCGAATCAGGATCTTTGAGGGGGGGTCAGTGAAGATATCAGCTATCATAACACACTGCTGACAGCACAGCGCTATTTAGGGACAGGGGGAAGTACTCAGAGGGGGGGGGGAGTACTCAGAGGGGGGAGTACTCAGAGGGGGGGGGAGTACTCAGAGGGGGGGGAAGTACTCAGAGGGGGGGGGAGTACTCAGAGGGGGGGGGAGTACTCAGAGGGGGGGAGTACTCAGAGGGGGGGAAGTACTCAGAGGGGGGGGGAGTACTCAGAGGGGGGGGAGTACTCAGAGGGGGGGAGTACTCAGAGGGGGGGGAGTACTCGGAGGGGGGGGAAGTACTCAGAGGGGGGGGGAAGTACTCAGAGGGGGGGGGTACTCAGAGGGGGGGGGTAGGGGGGGGGGGGGGAGTACTCAGAGGGGGGGTCAGTGAAGATATCAGCTATCATAACACACTGCTGACAGCACAGGGCTATTTAGGGACAGGGGGAGGTACTCAGAGGGGGGGGGAGTACTCAGAGGGGGGGGGGAGTACTCAGAGGGGGGGGGAAGTACTCAGAGGGGGGGAAGTACTCGGAGGGGGGGGAAGTACTCAGAGGGGGGGGGGGGAGGTACTCAGAGGGGGGGGAGTACTCAGAGGGGGGGTCAGTGAAGATATCAGCTATCATAACACTCTGCTGACAGCACAGCGCTTATTTAGGGACAGGGGGAAGTACTCAGAGGGGGGGGAGTACTCAGAGGGGGGGGGAGTACTCAGAGGGGGGGAAGTACTCAGAGGGGGGAGTACTCAGAGGGGGGAGTACTTCAGAGGGGGGGGGAGTACTCAGAGGGGGGGGGGGGGGGAGTACTCAGAGGGGGAGAAGTACTCAGAGGGGGGAGTACTCAGAGGGGGGAGTACTCAGATATAGTACTACAGTACAAGGAGAAGTACTCAGATCTTGTACTTGTGTAAAAGTAGAAGTACTCAGATCTGGTACTTGAGTAAATGTAGAAGTACTCAGATCTTGTACTTGAGTAAAGTAGAAGTACTCAGATCTTGTACTTGAGTAAAAGTACTCAGACTCTTGTTACTTGAGTAAAAGTAGAAGTACTCAGGTCTTGTACTTGAGTAAAAGTAGAAGTACTCACGGTCTTGTTCTTGAGTAAAAGTAGAAGTACTCAGATCTTGTTTCTTGAGTAAAAGTAGAAGTACTCAGGTCTTGTTCTTGAGTAAAAGTAGAAGTACTCACATCTTGTACTTGAGTAAAAGTAGAAGTACTCAGATCTTGTACTTGAGTAAAAGGTAGAAGTACTCAGATCTTGTACTTGAGTAAAAGTAGAAGTACTCAGATCTTGTACTTGAGTAAAAGTAGAAGTACTCAGATCTTGTACTTGAGTAAAAGTAGAAGTACTCAGAGCGTGTACTTAGTAAAAAGTAGAAGTACTCAGATCTTGTACTTGAGTAAAAGTAGAAGTAACTCAGATCTTGTTCTTGAGTAAAAGTAGAAGTACTCAGATCTTTTACTTGAGTAAAAGTAGAAGTACTCAGAGCGTGTACTTAGTAAAAGTAGAAGTACTCAGATCTTGTACTTGAGTAAAGTAGAAGTACTCAGATCTTGTACTTGAGTAAAAGTAGAAGTACTCAGATCTTGTACTTGAGTAAAGTAGAAGTACTCAGATCTTGTTCTTGAGTAAAAGTAGAAGTACTCAGATCTTGTACTTGAGTAAAAGTAGAAGTACTCAGAGCGTGTGTACTTAGTAAAAGTAGAAGTACCAGAGTGTAGGAATACTCTGTTACAGTGAAAGTACTTGCATTCAAAATGTTCCTCAAGTGAAAGTAGAAAAGTATTCTCATCAAATATAGTGAAAGACAGTGAAAGTAGTCGTTGTGCAGATTGGTCCATTTCAGAATAATATATATGATATGTTTTATAATGATTGATCATGAAAGTGTTCTCAAAGCTGGTGAAGGTGCAGCTAGTCTGAAGTACTTTGTAGACTGCAGGGTAGCTGGTGGAGGTGCAGCTAGTCTGAAGTACTTTGTAGACTGCAGGGTAGCTGGTGGAGGTGCAGCTAGTCTGAAGTACTTTGTAGACTGCAGGGTAGCTGGTGAAGGTGCAGCTAGTTGAAGTACTTTGTAGACTGCAGGGTAGCTGGTGGATTCACTCCAGGTGGAACTGAAGTCTGAAACTGTTTCTGTGTTCCAGGTATAAGTCCAATGAGGAGTATGTGTATGTGCGAGGTCGCGGTCGGGGGAAATATATCTGCGAGGAGTGTGGATCCGCTGCAAGAAGCCGAGCATGTTGAAGAAACACATCCGAACTCACACTGACGTCCGGCCGTACGTCTGCCAGGGTCTGCAACTTCGCCTTCAAGACTAAAGGGTACACACACTGTTAGGAAACTCTCACTCGTCTTCAGCTTGAACCGCAGGACCCATGGTCTGTGATCCTCTCCAGAAGGGAAGGAGGCAGCACAGACAGAGACGAGGCGACTTACGTACGACTACGACGACGCCGACGACTCGACGACGTACGACGACGAGGACGACTAATGACGACTACGGACACAACGACGACGAGGAGACTACGACTACGACGACGACGGACACAACGACTACGAGTAGGATGACGACGACTACGACTACAACAACTACTACTACGACGACTACGAACGACGCCTACTATCGACTACTACTACGACTACCTACACAACGACGTTACGACTATGACACTACTACTACTACTACTATACTACTACTACTAAACACACTACTACTACTACTACTACTACGACTACTGCTACTACTACTGCTACTACTACTACTACTACTACTACTGCTACTACTACTACTATACTACACTACTACTACTACTACTACTACTGCTACTACTACTACTACTGCTACTACTGCTGCTACTTACTACTACTACTACAGCAACCTCAGGATCCATGTATCTGTGATCCTCTCCAGAGGGAAGGAGTCATCACATACAGAGACTAGTTCTGAGCAGTGTCCTTCACATGCTACTACTACTACTACTGCTACTACTACTACTACTACTACTACTACTACTGCTACTACTGCTCTACTACTGCTACTACTGCTACTACTACTACTTACTACTACTACTACTAGCTACTACTACTCTACTACTAATACTACTTCAACTACTACTACTACTACTACTGCTACTACTACTACTACTACTGCTACTACTACTACTGCTACTACTACTGCTACTACTACTACTACTGCTACTTCAGCAACCTCAGGATCCATGTATCTGTGATCCTCTCCAGAGGGAAGGAGTCATCACATACAGAGACTAGTTCCTGAGCAGTGTCCTTCACATGCTACTACTGCTACTACTACTACTACTACTACTGCTACTGCTACTACTGCTACTACTGCTACTACTACTACTACTGCTACTACTTGCTGCTACTACTACTACTACTACTACTACTACTGCTACTACTACTACTACTACTACTGCTACTGCTACTACTACTACTGCTACTACTAATACTACTACGACAACTACTACTGCTACTACTACTGACTACTACTACTGCTACTACTACTACTTAGCTACTACTACTACTACTACTACTACTACTACGACTACTACTACTACTACGACCTACTTCAGCAACCTCAGGATCCATGTATCTGTGATCCTCTCCAGAGGAAGGAGTCATCACATACAGAGACTAGTTCCTGAGCAGTGTCCTTCACATGGCTACTACGCCTACTACTACTACACTAACTACTACGTACTACGACTACTACAATTACTGCTACTACTGCTACTGCGGCTGCTGCTACTACTACTACTACGACTACTACTACGACTGCGACTACTGCTACTACTGCTACTACTACTACTACTACTACACTACTACGACTACTACTACTACTACTACTAATCTACAACACAACTCGTGCTACTACTGCTACTACTACTACTACTACTACACTACTACTACTACTACTACTACTACTACTACTACTACTACTACTACTACTACTACTACTACTGCTACTACTAATTCAGCAACCTCAGATCCATGTATCTGTGATCCTCTCCAGATGGAAGGAGTCATCACATACAGAGACTAGTTCCTTCACAGTGTCCTTCACATGCTGATATCAAGAGAGGGAGTCACACAGTCACAAGATGGAGGAACAGAAAGCAGTATCAATGTTTACTTCAGATCAGCTCCACGTCAGAAATGAGCATGCTTGATGTCTCTCTCCATAGAGGCTGAATCATCATGTTCATCACAGAGCTATCACCTGCCTCAAACAGTCCTGATGCTCTTCCAGGTCATCTCACATCCTGCCATGTTCACAGCTGCAGTTGGTACCCTTGTTAGCATGCTGCTCTCATGCTGGAGGAGGACACTCAGGACTTTACCAACATGTTGAGAGGAAAAACATTCCAAACTTCACTGCATCTCAACAGAAGGTGTTCTTCTGTGGAATAACTGAAATGATGAGCTGAAATACTGTGAAACTTTATCTAAACTAAAACTGTTATTTAGAAACCAAATCCTGAATGGTTCTGAGCAGGACCGGTGAACTTTCTGTCGTTTAAAAGTTGTTGTTTTTTGGGTTTTATTCTACAAAGAAATGATATTTATTTGTACTGACTTATATCCACTTATTTATATTATTTTTTTGCCGACCTTTCTAATTTGGACTCTCTTAAAACGGATCAGCTTTCTTCATAAAAGGACAACTATTTTGGCTACATGAAATACGTGTTCAAATCTTGTTCAAATCAAATCTGTTTCTCATCCTTAGTGTTTTGTTTTACAGGAAACCTGACTAAACATATGAAGTCGAAGGCGCACATGAAGAAATGTCTTGAGCTGGGAGTGTCGGTGACGATGGACGATACGGAGATACAGGAACACGGTATATCATATTCAATTGACTTGTTATAGACTCTTCTTGCACTATTTCTATTTATTTGTATTTACTTGCACTATTTAATTAGTTTTATTTAGTTATATTTCCTATATATATTCATGTTGTCTGTGACTTCCGTTTTCCATTGCCATATCTACACTGTAGCTAATGTGCACAATGACCATAAAGCCTTGAATCTTGAAAAGGGTAACGTAAGGCAAGTTTATTTATATAGCACTTTTCAACACAAGGAAATTAAAACGTACCGACTTATATCGACTTATCTGATGTCCATGTAATGGTTTAGTGGTTATTGCTTCAGTGAGTGCCGGACTGAGTCCTACAACCGAGGAAGATAAGATAAGAAGTACTTTATTGATCCCAATGTGGGACATGTTTGTGTTGCAGCATAACGCATTCGACAATACAAATTAAAAAGACAGCATTTCAGCTCAAACTAAACTGCCGTCTCTCTTTTGAAGCGGACGAATCAAAGACATCGGTCACCACCAAACACCAGTTCTCAGACGCCGATGATTCGGACGGTATGGATGAAGATGAGATCGACGAAGAGGACGAAGAGGACGAGGATTACGACGGAGATTCGACTCCGAAACTGCGTTCGAGGAGCACGAGTCCTCAATCGTGTGGTGTCACGTCTTTATCCGTCACCTCCACCATCCACGGATACTCGAAGTCTACGGACGAAGACTCGTTGACGATGCTTTCTCCGGATCAAACCAGCTTCCTGTTCGACCCGTACACTTCCTGTCTGCTGTCTCCAGGATGGGAGTCTCCGATCAGAGAACCGTCTCCATCTCGTCTCCGTTATCCGTCCCCGATGAGGGAACTTTCCCCGAGAGGACGGTCTTCCCCTCGTTGGGATTCCTCTCCGTTGAGGCCCAGTTCTCCCAGTTTCTCCCCCGTTCAGAGGCCCCTCTCCCCCGGGGAGGCGTCGGCCAGAGGGAGGCAGAGGGTTGTGCTCAGAGCGGTTTTCTCCACGCAGAGGATCGCATCAACATCAACATCAGTACAAGGGGGAGAAGTGCCGAGCGCAGGCCATCAAGATGGAGATGGAGAAAGGACACTTTGAAATGGAGACGGTAAGGAAGTTCTACAACCCCGAGTTATCGGGTTAGGAATCTATACTCAAACATAAACAAAGGAAAGATATGATTGGAGTAGAAAGATGCACCTCAACAGTTCAGGTGCCGTTGCTTATCCGAAACGCCAATGAGCAAATCCCAAAACATGTGAAACCGTTCCACATTGCAGATTGTCAAGATCAAGATTTCCTTGTTGTTTTTAATCGTTTCGGCACATAGCCTTCCTTTGTGAGATTCAAGCTGATCCTGACTTTGATATATGGGATGGGCCATTTCAAAACCACGAGTCTTTGAAATGGAGATGATCGGTCATGAATTGATAAACCTCTGGAAATATGGGTCAGATTTGGATAATCGTTGGTGGGAAGTGTGGCCCTGGCAAAGAAACCATTGATAATGTTTTGGAAAAGGAAGTTGAAACTCACCAATTTGGTTGCTACGCCTAAAGTCCCAGAAGCATTTCCCCCAAAATGGTGGAAAGGTAACACATTGCAGATTCGCAAGTCAAATATATCCTGTTATTTCCTTGTTTTTGGGACGGAGACTTAATGAGTGTTTTAAACGAGCCCTCTGACTTCGAAATACCTTTCCACGTTTTGTTGGGACTGTTTCTTTACAGATTCAGAACTACCTTTGAAATGAAAATGATAGGTATCGGGAGGTTCGGCACCTCATAGGGTTTAGATGTGGATGATAGTGGTGGGAACTTTCGGCCGTTGTCAAAGAAGAGAAGTTGAAACTCACCAATTTGACTCCCGGCCCGAAGCTGAACCAAAAGTCCGGTTAAGCATTTTACCCCAAAATGGTGGAAAGGTAACACATTGCAGATTCCCAAGTCAAATATGTCCTTGTTTGTTTCCTTGTTTTGGGACAGAACATCTGGGATAGGCGACGCTTCCACGTTTCTTTACAGATTCAGAACTACGATAGCCTTTGAAATGAAAACGATAGGTTTGGGAGGTTCGGCACCTCATAGGGTTTAGATGTGGTTGATATTGGTGGGAGGTTTCGGCCAATGGCAAAGAAAACAAGTCATCATCAAAGACGCTAGACCCCCCAGACCCCTAGACTTAGACATGTGGGATATGCTTTACTAAATGCTGTGTCAAAAACACCCTAATAAAGGAACTCTGATTCTCCTTTGTTTCCAGGATCAGAGGAGCAGCTTGTCGCCCCCCAAAAACCTCCTCAGCCACCTTCCCCTTCACTCCCAGCATTCAACCCGCTCGCTTCTCCCATTGGTTCCCATTGGAGGACACCAGATGTTACCCTCCACCTCCACACCGCCACCTTCCTCCAGCCCTGACGCCCCCCTCTCCTCGGCCCGACGACCCCCAGCAGCGAGGGGTCGTTCCTGGCATCGAATCTGCGGTGGAAGACGCTGGAGGAGAAAACAACCCGGGGAAAAACCCAGAACAGGAAGTACAAACTTGCCTAAACGCCATCGCCTCGCTGAAGATCACCACAGAGGAACCTCACTGAGAAATCATCTCCCTCTCATCTTTAACTCGAACCCCCTCAGAGGATCTTTATAAACGCCCTCTGGTGTTGCACATCGCTCCGTTTGACGAGGAGATTGAAACAGAAGAAGGAGAACTTGAAAAGGTTGCCGAAGGAGAACCGGAGAATCATTGCTGGGTGCAGGTGCAATACGGAAAGATATTATGCTAATATGCCTTTGTCTGACATAGTAGTTTGCATACAATTGCACATAAATTATATTTATGGATCTGTACGATACTTATACTCCTTCTTAGATGCATACGAATATTTGACTGTATGTGTACTTTGAGAATAGACTGTTGTTTAATGTAATCATATCGAGGTGTGATGCAGTAGTGCAGTAACTGAACACTATTTATATAAGGGGAAATGTGTGTATTATGAAACAGTCTGACCAAATTTGAAGTAGACGCTTTTCTCGTGCGGTTTGGTGCTCCGGAAGCGGCGGCGAGGGTCTGTGCCTTTACTTTGCTTTTCATCTTTTATTTATTTATTATGGGAAGAAAGCTCTTTGTTTCTCGTGCCGTCGATCCGGCTGCAGCTTGATTTATTTGTGAAACAATCTTAAAAAAAAAAGGAAAAACGGAAAAGTTTCCTATGTTGCATTTTTCTAAATGTCGTGGTTTTTATCTTGGTAAAAAAAATGCATGGAATTTGCTATTGCACAAAAATAGATAGTAAGATGTATTTATATATTAGAACGTGAGCTATTTGAGATATTTGACTACTATTTATATGGTATATCTGTACTTATGCAGCCGTTTGAGCCACGTCTTTGCTTTGGTTACGTTGTTCTCTCACACACAAGACCAGAAGCGTTTCATGACGATGCACTTTCATGCTTTCATCGTGAAAATAAGGGAGTTTTTATTTGTGTTGATTTTTTAGAAACATTCCAGTTTTGTTCTCATTTTGTGAAACTTGTTGCACAAAAATTCAAGGGGCTATGATGATCAGTGGACGGGCTGTTGTCTTGCATTTAACTGCAGAAATGAATATCACTTCACTGGAAGGTATACGTTCGTGCTAGCCCTGCACCAGATGCATTACTCTGTACATAAAGCTGTATTTCTATGATTTCAAGTATTTTTGCAGTGTTGAAACTTTTTATGTGGATGTTTATCTCTTTGAGAGGTTAAAATGTACGGTGGCCCACAGGGGCAAACACTTTACAATGACCCAGATATAAAAACCCAAAGGTTCCACATGAAGAAACATCTCCAGCACCTTGACAACACGTGCAGCGTCTAGAGAACATTCAGCACCTTGAGGAGACGAGGCAGCGTCGACTGAAAGCTGCAGAAACCAGACGCTGAAGAAGCTCAGACACAACGGAGACCAGGGGACACTAAAGAGTGACGCACACAGCTGGAGACCAGGGGACACTAAAGAGTGACGCACACAGCTGGGAGACCAGGGGATTTTTTTTGTCTCCCAGCTGTGTGCATCACTCTTTAGTGTCCCCTGGTCTCCCAGCTGTGTGCGTCACTCTTTAGTGTCCCCTGGTCTCCAGCTGTGTGCGGCACTCTTTAGTGTCCCCTGGTCTCCCAGCTGTGTGCGTCACTCTTTAGTGTCCCCTGGTCTCCCAGCTGTGTGCGTCACTCTTTAGTGTCCCTGGTCTCCAGCTGTGTGCGGCACTCTTTAGTGTCCCCTGGTCTCCCAGCTGTGTGCGTCACTCTTTAGTGTCCCCTGGTCTCCCAGCTGTGTGTGTCACTCTTTAGTGTCCCCTGGTCTCCCAGCTGTGTGCGTCACTCTTTAGTGTCCCCTGGTCTCCCAGCTGTGTGCATCACTCTTTAGTGTCCCTGGTCCTCGGTGTGTTTGAGCTTCTTCAGCGTCTGGTTTCTGCAGCTTTCAGTAGACGCTGCCTCGTCTCCTCAAGGTGCTGGATGTTCTCTAGACGCTGCACGTGTTGTCAAGTTTCTGGAGATGTTTCTTCATGTGTTTTGATTTGTGTTTTTATATCCGCATCTCTCCTGGAGTTTCAGGTCGTTGTTTGCACCTGTCGGCCTCCGTAAATCTGCAGATGAGATTTAATCTTTTAAAAAACGCTGTTACTGGATGGATTTTTAAATCAGAAAACACTTGTTCTCTCATGTTTACATAAAGTATTTAAAAAGGTGCCCTGCTTTACTTTCTGAACATGTATCTTTGATTTCTTGTATTTTCTTTGTGGTGACTTGACGGTGACGCGCTCGTGCAGACGGCGACGCGCTCCGGCCGACGTTACAGTGTTTTTATTGTGAACTCATATTTAATGAACTGCTTTGTGCCTCATGTCTACGAACGTCCCTGTAACCCCACAGAGGAAGAATCATCATTTTTACCTCTCATCACATCTTTTGGGGTGGACAAATAAATCCTCGGTAGCCAAACTGTGGTTTCTCTGATTGGTGCTCCACTTTCACATCCAGGGTTATTTAAAGACAATCTGCTTCAAACTCCAGGATGTGTGTCGCAGTTCATTTGGTTTTTCTGTACCTCGTTATTCAGGCTTTCGTAACGAGCTAACCCCTACATTCTTTCTCAGTGTTTTCAGCAAAGTTTTGTTGGGAAAAGGAGCTTCTTTTTCACTTTCTTTCCTACGTTTTCAAATATATTCCAGTGTCTCTTTTTCCCGTCTTTCTTTGAGTGTCAGCTGTTCTTTTTGTGCGATACATTAAAGGTGGGGTAGGTACATTTGAGAAACCGGTTCGAGATACACTTGTTATATTCCATGGAAAGCTCTTAACATCCAGATAGCAATGAATATCTGAAGTGCTTTGACAAAAAATCCATAAAGAAATCTCATCTGTGGAAGCCGTGGCGCTGGCCTACCTGCCTGACAGCTTCCAACGGGGCACAGACGCATCTCGTGCCCTCATTGGTCACGTGCGCGTTCCTGTGTGTTGGGGGAGGGGCTCTGTGAGGAAGTGGCAGATTTGTTCCGGTTGTGTATTTTCAAATTCTAGCGATCTCGAGCTGGTTTCTCCAACATTACCTATCCCACCTTTAACTTCTCGTTCACTTTATTCCTGGTGTTTTTTAGCTGTGAGAAACACAAGTTTCTTTTCTTAAATCTATGTCCTTTTTTAAAAGCACATCTTTGGGGTCAAACATTAGCTTATTTCTTTTACCTATATTCCGTTTTTAGCCATTTCTTTGGGTGTCAACGAAGTTCTTTTTCAATGTTTTCGTCGTGTTTTTGGTCGCTTCTTTTTCCCTTTCTTTCCTACGTTTTCAAATATATTTCAGTGTCTCTTTTCCCCGTCTTTCTTTGTGTGTCAGCTGTTCTTTTTGTGAGAAACACAAGCTTCTTTTTTACTTCTATGCTCTTTTTTAAAGCACATTTTTAGGGTAAAACGTGAGATTATTTTTAAACGTATTTTCTGTTTTCAGCAATTTTTCTGGTGTGAAAGAAGCGTTTCCCTCGTCTCTTCGTGTTGTTGGTCGTATCTAAAGAGAAACATTAGCTTCTGTTTCACTTCTTCAGAATCTGTCTTGGTGCACATGGTGCATACATAAACACAGTTATAGAAGAAAGAAAAACAACCAAAACACAATGGAAACTATTTAACGTTAAGATATAGAAACATTATGTACATGAAATCTGGATAGACCAAAAAACTATTGCAAAGTACTTAAAATAATAATAATAATAACATCATGTTATGGATGTGAGGTAGCTTGTGTACAGATTGTGCAGAAGAGGCAATACTTAAATGAAATAAATAAAAACTAGAGTTTGAGAGTTAAGATTTAAATAGTTTAACCCTCCTATTGTCTTCGTCCCCGGTCCCCCCGTCCCCCCCCCCCCCTTACTTTGGTGTTCGCGGTCAAATTTGACCGGTCCTGTTTTAACTGCTATTACATTAACACAAACACCATTAATCACCACATTTCAGTTCACACCCTTTCAAACTGTACATATTGCATCAGACTGCTGGTATACATGAAGAACTGCAGTCAATATACAAAGAACAGACACTGAACATGTATTGGTGTGCCAGGTGCGATCCATGTGGGGGGAGGGGCACATAAGAGCGGGACGTGTGTGTGTGTGTGTGTGTGTGTGTGTGTGTGTGTGTGTGTGTGTGTGTGTGTGTGTGTGTGTGTGTGTGTGTGTGTGTGTGTGTGTGTGTGTGTGTGTGTGTGTGTGTGTGTGTGTGTGTGGTGTGTGTGTGTGTGTGTGTGTGTGTGTGTGTGTGTGTGTGTGTGTGTGTGTGTGTGTGTGTGTGTGTGTGTGTGGTCTAGCATTACTATACTTGTGGGGACCTAAATCTGTTTACATAGTCACGTGTGGGGACTGGCTTCCCTTATGGGGACAAATTGGAGGTCCCCATAAGGGGGATCATTAATTTTAGGGTGAAGACGTGGTTAGGGTTAGGGTAAGGGTAAGGTTAAGGTTTAGGCATGTGTTGGTTATGGTTAAGGTTAGGATAAGTGTCCAGGAAATGCTTGTAAGTCAATGTAATGTCCCCTGAAGTGATGTATACATGGTGTGGTGTGTGTGTGTGTGTGTGTGTGTGTGTGTGTGTGTGTGTGTGTGTGTGTGTGTGTGTGTGTGTGTGTGTGTGTGTGTGTGTGTGTGTGTTTATCTGATCCGGATGGTTACTAATTCCTTTTCTTTATGGCGGTCACCCGGGAACACCATGGGTGTTAGAAAGTTGACTAAATCCTCCAAGTCCAATGAAAGTGGTGATCAGCCATTGTACATGTTCAAATGTCTGCTGTGAAGGATATTATGAAGCCTTAATGCAATCGAATGTAAAACTAAAAAGTTCTGATTGATGAAAGCAGTGAATCGGTCAGATTTGACCTGAAGACAAGAGGAGGGTAAAACGAATATACCTCGAACCCGAGGATGTGTGTCGCAGATTATTTAGTTCTCTTTAACTTATTATTCATGTTTTCCTCCTTTAAAACCCATTCCCATGAAACCCAGCACTTTTCTCTCGGAGCAGTTCCTCCTCTGGTGGAAAAAACGGTTTCAGATTGTGGCTTAAAACACGTTTTTCTCAACAACAAAAAATTGCTGAAGACAGAAAAAAAAGTGCACGAATAACTTGTGTTTCTGTGAAAGTAAAACCAAAAACATGAAGGGAAAGTAATAAATAATAAATAAGAACTAGGATATTAAAACTTATTATTTCTCCATTTAACTTGTCTTTTGTCAAAATATTTTCATGTATTTCTCCCAAAAATAAATCTCTAAATATTCAGATTTTCTTTCAAACTTTCCGACTTTTATTCAAAAATATTGCAAATTATTTTCACAAAAATATCCGTACGTTTTAAACTCTGTTCCAGTCTCTGGATCTCTCCTAAGCCAACCAGCCGTTAGCATAGCATCATTAGCATATTTAACCGTAACCTTTCAGAGAGGGGGGTCTCATGATGACATCTATTATTTAAGCATGCTCACACCCTGCAGGAAGCTCTTTCCATGACTCAGCGCTTCTTAGACTCAGAGAGGGCAGAAGTACACACATCCTTCACTCAAGTAGAAGTTACAACACATCCTCACTCAAGTAGAAGTACACACATCCTTTACTCAAGTAGAAGTACACACATCCTTCACTCAAGTAGAAGTACACACATCCTTTACTCAAGTAGAAGTACACACATCCTTCACTCAAGTAGAAGTACCACACATCCTTACTCAAGTAGAAGTACACACATCCTTCACTCAAGTAGAAGTACACACATCCTTCACTCAAGTAGAAGTACACACATCCTTCACTCAAGTAGAAGTACACATCCTTCACTCAAGTAGAAGTACAGATACTCGTGTTTCAAAATGGTGAAAGTAGAAGTACTGACTAAACTTCTTTACTCAAGTCAAAGTAAAGAGGCTTTGAAGTGTACTTCAGTAAAAAGTACCCATAGCTAGCAGCTGCTTTAAAGAGTACCTGACCTCCCTTTATATTAAGAGAACAATAATGTCATTGTTAGCTAATGAATGTTTCCATGGTGACCAACGGCAACATGACAACGTTTCCATTGGTCCCTCTTCTTTAGAGAAGACCAGGAAGTGATGGATACACGGATCGTGTTCCAACCAATAGGCACGCAGTGACTCTGAAGAATAATGACCACGCACCAACACACATTCAGACTAAAGGAACCAGCTGTTTGGGAATGAGAAGAAGTAGAATAGAGGTACAGGTATTTGAGTTCAACATGTGAGAAGTAGAAGTACAAGGTATTTGAGTTCAACATGAGAGAAGTAGAAAGTCAGGTATTTGAGTTCAACATGAGAGAAGTAGAAAAGTACAGGTATTTGAGTTCAACATGAGAGAAGTAGAAAGTACAGGTATTTGAGTTCAACATGAGAGAAGTAGAAAAGTACAGGTATTTGAGTTCAACATAAGAGAAGTAGAAAGTACAGGTATTTGAGTTCAACATGTAAGAAGTAGAAAGTACAGGTATTTGAGTTCAACATGTAAGAAGTAGAAAGTACAGGTATTTGAGTTCAACATGTGAGAAGTAGAAAAGTACAGGTATTTGAGTTCAACATGTGAGAAGTAGAAAGTTACAGGTATTTGAGTTCAACATGTAAGAAGTAGAAAGTACAGGTATTTGAGTTCAACATGTAAGAAGTAGAAAGTACAGGTATTTGAGTTCAACATGTAAGAAGTAGAAAGTACAGGTAATTTGAGTTCAACATGTGAGAAGTAGAAAGTACAGGTATTTGAGTTCAACATGTGAGAGTAGAAAGTACAGGTATTTGGGTTCAACATGAGAGAAGTAGAAAGTACAGGTATTTGAGTTCAACATGTGAGAAGTAGAAAGTACAGGTATTTGAGTTCAACATGTGAGAAGTAGAAAGTACAGGTATTTGGGTTCAACATGAGAGAAGTAGAAGTAAGGTATTTGAGTTCAACATGTGAGAAGTAGAAAGTACAGGTATTTGAGTTCAACATGAGAGAAGTAGAAAGTACAGGTATTTTGGGTTCAACATGATAAGAAGTAGAAAGTACAGGTATTTGAGTTCAACATGTGAGAAGTAGAAAGTACAGGTATTTGTGTTCAACATGTGAGAAGTAGAAAGTACAGGTATTTGAGTTCAACATGTAAGAAGTCGAAAGTAAAAAGTCGTAAGTAGTGAAGTAAAGTACTGATCCCAGGAAACAGTACCAAAGTATTTGACAATGGGCCTGCAGCTTGTGTTTTAGTGTACCCCCCCCCCCCCCCTCCTCTCTCTGGGTTATTTCGGGATGCTCTTATCACAGCTGTTGTCTCTTTGGAGGCAGCGAGTCTTCAGACCCTCGACTCTCTTTCTCACCCCGACCCTCACTCGCGGTAAGACCCTGTGCTTCTTCATTTCGGACTTTTACTGTGAAAATCCTTACAAGATGACATTAAATCTGTGTTTGACGTGTTTTTAAACCTATTTGTAATCGTTAAAAGTACTACCATGTGTTTGGAGTTGATGTATTTCCGAAGCAATGTTGAAAATGGGTCATTTGTTAACAGATTGGATAGAAAAACTACATTTTACGGGTTCATATTTATGTAAATTCACCAATTTAGCACCGATATGTTCCTCTTTCTCCGACAGTAATTCATTCCTGATTTGATTTATTCTGCATATGCCGACTTTAATCAAATATTGAGTACATTAGAGGTCACTTGTGCATTAATCAGCTTTCTGTACGCGCACACAGTGACATTGCCGTGTATAAGTGTGTATTGGAAATAAATAAATAACTTGCCCATATTAAGAAGTTCCTAAAATAGCCGTTGGTGTGAACAGGTGCCATGTGTTCACAGAGGGAGCGTGCACGTAAACAGGAACAGCCACTCAGACACCATTAAAGGGGCTTTAAACACAATTAATCTCTTTTTTAGTCAACAATGGATACGTCGTTGAATATTAGACTTTGGGCCGAAACAGTGCGTTACGTCAGGAGCAGCTACAGGAACGCATGTAGTGGTGCTCCTTCGAAAGAGAAGACACATATTTAAAGCTGTTTTAACTGTGCATGACTAAATTATGCAATGGTTGTAACTGCTGAGGGTGATTAACAATTATTTAAAATGCCATAAATGCTTTAAGAAATTTAGATTTAATATTTTGTATTTGCAGGGTTTAATCAGTTTTTATTAAATGGCAATCTTTTTACTAATCTGTTACTACTTATTTTTTACATTTTGTTAATAATATTTATATTTAATGTTTTATATCCCGTTGATATGAACAATATTTCTATGAATATTTATTTATTTTCACCTTTTTGAGAATACATTTATTTTGTTCGTCTTCTCTTGCGGATGTCCTGACATTAACTCTTCAGTAAGAAGTGGCTTATTTTGACCGGTTTTGATCACTTTTTATTAAAAATGCAACATGTTCTAACTTTTAATCTGTTAGTTCTTCTTTTTACATTTTCTAATATTATTTAATGTAATGTTTTATATCCCGTTGATATGAACAATATTTCTATTAATTCTCATTTATTTTCACCTTTTTAATAATACAATTATTCCTTACATTAGCTCTTAATTAAGAAACGGTTTGATACATTTTTATGAAAATCCAAAAGTAATTCTAACTTTTAATCTGTTTTAAGATTTTTAAAATATTATTTAATTGAACGTTTTATATCCCTTTGATATGAATAATATTTCTATAATTTTTATTTATTTTAACCTTTTTAATAATACATGTATTTGTTTCTTACTTTTTTTCCTTACATCAACTCTTAATTAAGAAACTTAAAGTGGCTTCTTTGGATGAGTGAAAGGTGGGAGACATTACGTTTCTTGACTGCAGTGAGAGTTGCAAATAAATATCGTTGACAATAAAGATATATTCTATTATGTTCTGTTCGGTGCCCTCTGAAGCCCATCTGATGTCTCTCTCCTCCCAGTCTACAGTAATGGAGGCTTGTCTCGCCCCGGGTGTCCGGACCTGGACCTGACGGAGGACCTGGCTCAGCAGCTTGAGGACATAATCAGCACCTACCAGGAGGAGGAGTCGCCCCCTGACCAAAACCAGGAGGGAGGGAGAGGAGGTCCCGTCCACAAAGGAGAGTCCCGGGTCCCGAAAAGAACAGAAACTGGAGAAAAAGATGTTGAAAAACCTCGGTGAGAAACCCTGTTAGATCAGATGTCTCTACTTTAAAGAGTCCTCTCCTGCTGATGTCCAGGTGTATATCAGTATTTAGTGTCTCTACTTTAAAGAGTCCTCTCCTGCTGATGTCCAGGTTGTATATCAGTGTGTAGTGTCTCTACTTTAAAGAGTCCTCTCCTGCTGATGTTCAGGTGTATATCAGTATGTAGTGTCTCTACTTTAAAGAGTCCTCTCCTGCTGATGTTCAGGTGTATATCAGTGTGTAGTGTCTCTACTTTAAAGAGTCCTCTCCTGCTGATGTTCAGGTGTATATCAGTATGTAGTGTCTCTACTTAAAGAGTCCTCTCCTGCTGATGTTCAGGTGTATATCAGTATGTAGTGTCTCTACTTTAAAGAGTCCTCTCCTGCTGATGCTCAGGTGTATATCAGTATGTAGTGTCTCTACTTTAAAGAGTCCTCTCCTGCTGATGTCCAGGTGTATATCAGTATGTAGTGTCTCTACTTTAAAGAGTCCTCTCCTGCTGATGTTCAGGTGTATATCAGTATGTAGTGTCTCTACTTTAAAGAGTCCTCTCCTGCTGATGTTCAGGTGTATATCAGTGTGTAGTGTCTCTACTTTAAAGAGTCCTCTCCTGCTGGTGTTCAGGTGTATATCAGTGTGTAGTTGTCTCTATTTTAAAGAGTCCTCTCCTGCTGATGTTCAGGTGTATATCAGTATGTAGTGTCTCTACTTTAAAGAGTCCTCTTCTGCTGATCTTCAGGTGTATATCAGTATTTAGTGTCTCTACTTTAAAGAGTCCTCTCCTGCTGATGTCCAGGTGTATATCAGTATGTAGTCCTCTCTACTTTAAAGAGTCCTCTCCTGATGATGTCCAGGTGTATATCAGTATGTAGTGTCTCTACTTTAAAGAGTCCTTTACTGCTGATGTTCAGGTGTATATCAGTATGTAGTGTCCTCTACTTTAAAGAGTCCTCTCCTGCTGATGTTCAGTTGCATATCAGTATGTAGTGTCTCTACTTTAAAGAGTCCTCTCCTGCTGATGTTCAGGTGTATATCAGTGTGTAGTGTCTCTACTTTAAAGAGTCCTCTCCTGCTGATGTTCAGGTGTATATCAGTATATAGAGTCTCTACTTTAAAGAGTCCTCTCCTGCTGATGTTCAGGTGTATATCAGTATATAGAGTCTCTACTTTAAAGAGTCCTCTCCTGCTGATGTTCAGGTGTAGATCAGTATGTAGTGTCTCTACTTTAAAGAGTCCTCTCCTGCTGATGTTCAGGTGTATATCAGTATGTAGTGTCTATACTTTAAAGAGTCCTCTTCCTGCTGATGTTCAGGTGTATATCAGTATGTAGTGTCTCTACTTTAAAGAGTCCTCTCATGCTGATGTTCAGGTGTATATCAGTGTGTAGTGGCTCTACTTTAAAGAGTCCTATCCTGCTGATGTTCAGGTGTATATCAGTGTGTTGTGTCTCACCTTTAAAGAGTCCTCTCCTGCTGATGTTCAGGTGTATATCAGTATGTAGTGTCTCTACTTTAAAGAGGCCTCTCCTGCTGATGTTCAGGTGTATATCAGTATGTAGTGTCTCTACTTTAAAGAGTCCTCTCCTGCTGATGTTCAGGTGTATATCAGTATGTAGTGTCTCTACTTTAAATAGTCCTCTCCTGCTGATGTTCAGGTGTATATCAGTATGTAGTGTCTCTACTTTAAAGAGTCCTCTCCTGCTGATGTTCAGGTGTATATCAGTATGTAGTGTCTCTACTTTAAAGAGTCCTCTCCTGCTGATGTTCAGGTGTATATCAGTGTGTAGTGTCTCTACTTTAAAGAGTCCTCTCCTGCTGATGTTCAGGTGTATATCAGTACGTAGTGTCTCTACTTTAAAGAGTCCTCTCCTGCTGATGTTCAGGTGTATCAGTATGTAGTGTCTCTACTTAAAGAGTCCTCTCCTGCTGATGTTCAGGTGTATATCAGTATGTAGTGTCTGTACTGTAAAGAGTCCTCTCTTGCTGATGTTCAGGTGTATATCAGTATGTAGTGACTCTACTTTAAAGAGTCCTCTCCTGCTGATGTCCAGGTGTATATCAGTATGTAGTGTCTCTACTTTAAAGAGTCGTCTCCTGCTGATGTTCAGGTGTATATCAGTATGTAGTGTCTCTACTTTAAAGAGTCCTGTCCTGCTGATGTCCAGGTGTATATCAGTATGTAGTGTCTCTACTTTAAAGAGTCTCTCCTGCTGATGTTCAGGTGTATATCAGTATGTAGTGTCTCTACTTTAAAGAGTCCTCTTCTGCTGATCTTCAGGTGTATATCAGTATTTAGTGTCTCTACTTTAAAGAGTCCTCTCCTGCTGATGTCCAGGTGTATATCAGTATGTAGTCTCTCTACTTTAAAGAGTCCTCTCCTGATGATGTCCAGGTGTATATCAGTATGTAGTGTCTCTACTTTAAAGAGTCCTTTACTGCTGATGTTCAGGTGTATATCAGTATGTTAGTGTCTCTACTTTAAAGAGTCCTCTCCTGCTGATGTTCAGTTGCATATCAGTATGTAGTGTCTCTACTTTAAAGAGTCCTCTCCTGCTGATGTTCAGGTGTATATCAGTGTGTAGTGTCTCTACTTTAAAGAGTCCTCTCCTGCTGATGTTCAGGTGTATATCAGTATATAGAGTCTCTACTTTAAAGAGTCCTCTCCTGCTGATGTTCAGGTGTATAATCAGTATATAGAGGTCTCTAACTTTAAAGAGTCCTCTCTGCTGATGTTCAGGTGTAGATCAGTATGTTAGTGTCTCTACTTTAAAGAGTCCTCTCCTGCTGATGTTCAGGTGTATATCAGTATGTAGTGTCTATACTTTAAAGAGTCCCTCTCCTGCTGATGTTCAGGTGTATATCAGTATGTAGTGTCTCTACTTTTAAAGAGTCCTCTCATGCTGATGTTCAGGTGTATAATCAGTGTGTAGTGGCTCTACTTTAAAGAGTCCTATCCTGCTGATGTTCAGGTGTATATCAGTGTGTTGTGTCTCACCTTTAAAGAGTCCTCTCCTGCTGATGTTCAGGTGTATATCAGTATGTAGTGTTCTCTACTTTAAAGAGGGCCTCTCCTGCTGATGTTAAGGTGTATATCAGTATGTAGTGTCTCTACTTTAAAGAGTCCTCTCCTGCTGATGTTCAGGTGTATATCAGTATGTAGTGTCTCTACTTTAAATAGTCCTCTCCTGCTGATGTTCAGGTGTATATCAGTATGTAGTGTCTCTACTTTAAAGAGTCCTCTCCTGCTGATGTTCAGGTGTATATCAGTATGTAGTGTCTCTACTTTAAAGAGTCCTCTCCTGCTGATGTTCAGGTGTATATCAGTGTGTAGTGTCTCTACTTTAAAGAGTCCCTCTCCTGCTGATGTTCAGGTGTATATCAGTACGTAGTGTCTCTACTTTAAAGAGTCCTCTCCTGCTGATGTTCAGGTGTATATCAGTATGTAGTGTCTCTACTTTAAAGAGTCCTCTCCTGCTGATGTTCAGGTGTATATCAGTATGTAGTGTCTGTACTTTAAAGAGTCCTCTCCTGCTGATGTTCAGGTGTATATCAGTATGTAGTGACTCTACTTTAAAGAGTCCTCTCCTGCTGATGTCCAGGTGTATATCAGTATGTAGTGTCTCTACTTTAAAGAGTCGTCTCCTGCTGATGTTCAGGTGTATATCAGTATGTAGTGTCTCTACTTTAAAGAGTCCTCTCCTGCTGATGTCCAGGTGTATATCATATGTAGTGTCTCTACTTTAAAGAGTCCTCTCCCTGCTGATGTCCAGGTGTATATCAGTATGTAGTGTCTCTACTTTAAAGAGTCCTCTCCTGCTGATGTTCAGGTGTATATCAGTATGTAGTGTCTCTACTTTAAATAGTCCTCTCCTGCTTATGTTCAGGTGTATATCAGTATGTAGTGTCTCTACTTTAAAGAGTCCTCTCCTGCTGATGTTCAGGTGTATATCAGTATGTGTGTCTCTACTTTAAAGAAGTCCTCTCCTGCTGATGTTCAGGGTGTATATCAGTATGTAGTGTCTCTACTTTAAAGAGTCCTCTCCTGCTGATGTTCAGGTGTATATCAGTATGTAGTGTCTCTACTTTAAAGAGTCCTCTCTGGCTGATGTTCAGGTGTATATCAGTATGTAGTGTCCTCTACTTTAAAGAGTCCTCTCCTGCTGATGTTCAGGTGTATATCAGTATGTAGTGTCTCTACTTTAAAGAGTCCCTCTCCTGCTGAGGTTCAGGTGTATATCAGTATGCAGTGTCTCTACTTTAAAGAGTCCTCTCCTGCTGATGTTCAGGTGTATATCAGTATGCAGTGTCTCTACTTTAAAGAGTCCTCTCCTGCTGATGTTCAGGTGTATATCAGTATGTAGTGTCTCTACTTTAAAGAGTCCTCTCCTGCTGATGTTCAGGTGCATATCAGTATGTAGGGTCTCTACTTTAAAGAGTCCTCTCCTGCTGATGTTCAGGTGTATATCAGCATCTAGTGTCTCTACTTTAAAAGAGTCCCCTCCTGCTGATGTTCAGGTGTATATCAGTATGTAGTGTGTCTACTTTAAAGAGTCCTTTCCTGCTGATGTTCAGGTGTATATCAGTATGTAGTGTCTCTACTTTAAAGATTCCTCTCCTGCTGATGTCCAGGTGTATATCAGTATGTAGTGTGTCTACTTTAAAGAGTCCTTTCCTGCTGATGTTCAGGTGCATATCAGTATGTAGTGTCTCTACTTTAAAGAGTCCTCTCCTGCTGATGTTCAGGTGTATATCAGTATGCAGTGTCTCTACTTTAAAGAGGTTATTTCTGATTGATGTCTGCTTGATGTTCTCCAGGGAAGGAAGCCATGCTGCTGATGCAGAGTCTGAACAAACTGAACACCCCTGAGCAGAAGCTGGAGGCCATCATCAAGAAACACGCTGAGCTGGTGAGAGCATCCCATAATAACTCACACAGAGAGAAAACACATGGTGCGGCTGGTGGAGGAGCGCTATGGCAACCGTGAGATGCTGCAGAAGAACAGAACTCCGTAATGTTATACGTTGCGCCTCACCTGGAGAGGGACGCCGCTCCAACAGGAACCCGGTGTGCAGGTTCTTCCTCTGGAGCAAGCTGCAGCCCGTGCAACTCACAACATGTCAGAGATCATCGTGATGGAGACCAGGAGGTCCTTGAATCCGTCCAAAAGAATTTCCATGTCGATACTGCCTCCAAAGCTGTCACTCCGCCCAAGAAGCAAAGTCCCTCGTCGACAAAATGAGACCTCTGTTCTTAGAGGGTGGTTTCATTTTGTCGATTTTATCAACAAGTGTGGAGCCCTGCGTTGGGCCCCGCGTTGGGCCCCACGTTGGGCCCCGCGTTGGGCCCCACGTTGAGCCCCGCGTTGGGCCCCACGTTGGGCCCACGTTGAGCCCCGCGTTGGGCCCCACGTTGGGCCCCGCGTTGGGCTCCACGTTGGGCTCCACGTTGGGCCCCACGTTGGGCCCCGCGTTGGGCCCTACGTTGGGCCCCGCGTTGGGCCCCACGTTGAGCCCCGCGTTGGGCCCCACGTTGGGCCCCGCGTTGGGCTCCACGTTGGGCTCCACGTTGGGCCCCGCGTTGGGCCCCGCGTTGGGCCCCACGTTGGGCCCCGCGTTGGGCCCCGCGTTGGGCCCCACGTTGGGCTCCACGTTGGGTGGAGATGAATGTTCCAACTGGAGCCACAAACCACCGGGAGACAGGAGTTTAAACTTCTTTGTTTTTATTTGATCAGGGTTTGTTGGTGGGATGGCAGCTGCTGCCAATGGTTCTAGTAGAAAGGTGAAACATTACATTTAGCTGAGGCTTTTATCCAAAGCGACGTACAATAAGTGCGTTCGACCAACAAAATTAAAACCTTGAAGAAAACAGAATCATAAAGTACATCAGGTTTCATAGAGCCAAACATTTCAAGTGCTGCTCAGCTGGCTTTAGAGGAGCCAGTCCTTTGTTAGTATATAAGTGCTTTGTTAGTAGTTCTATCGCTCGAGGTGGAGTCGAGAGAGATGAGTCTCAGTCCGGAAGGTGTGTGAGCTTTCTGCCGTCCTGATGTCAATGGGAGCTCATTCCACCATCTTGGAGCCAGGAGAGCAAACCCACGTGTTTCTGCTGATGGGAACTTGGGTCCCCCCTCGCAGCGAGGGTGCAGCGAGGGTGCAGCGAGGTGCAGCGAGGGTGCAGCGAGCCGTTTGGCTGATGCAGAGAAACAAACTGATTACAGCATTTGCACATTAAAGTAATACTTCAATCAAATTAGAACTAAATTATATTCATTACTACATTGAACAACACATGTGTTCAATACCATTGGGGTTACTCAAGTGCAAACATCAACATTACAAAGAGGATTCTACCTACATTGGTAACTCAAAAGACACAGGGCGAATAGCTGGCGAACACTCAGTCCTGCTGTTTGAGGACAGAGAGGAGGAAGTGCTCATCCAGGCCTCTGTTCATAGCCTGTGAGGAAGTTCTACCTGCTTCCCTGCACAGTGCCTCTTGTGGACAGGAGGGTTACACACATGCAACTTCTAACATGATATGCTGTGTGTGTTTGCAGCTCGAGGAGCACCGGGGGGAGCAGAAGCAGCTGAAGGTGCTGCAGAAGAAGCTCCTGCAGGTGATGAAGGACAAAGACCAGCTGCAGAGCGAACACAGTCGGGCGGTTCTGGCTCGCAGTAAACTGGAGGGACTCTGCCGAGAACTGCAGAGACACAACAAGACCCTGAAGGTAGGAGGAGGCTCGGGAGGACACTCAGGAACACAGGACAACAACTCAACATCGTGCCCAGTGTCTTAGTCTCACTTCCAGTCAGAACGTGTCTCTCCTCCTGATAGAAGACATGACTTCAGAGGTGACACTGCAGTGAGACAGAGGCTCTTGTTTTTAGACAATGCATCATCTTGTTGAAGGTCCCACGTCATGCTGGTCTGGTTCTGACCCGTCCCCTTGTGTTCTGTAGCTTCTGCATGTGAACGCTCTGCAGAGTCTCAACCCTCAGAGTGCACCCTGTAGGGAGAAACACTCTGACTCAGAGAAGACCTGTCGGTGCTGCCCCAGAACGCCTCGTGGACATTTCTCTGTTTCCATCGTTCACTTCCTGGGTACAGTGACGTATTTCGGGTATAGCGACGTAACGGCTCCGCAGATTGGTCCAAATTGACCAATGCGCAGACTTCCTCACACACACACACTCGGCGGGACGTTGCGAGGCTCGCCGCTGCGAGGAGCGGGACACTGGTGTGGGGCCGGAGAGACAGCGAGACACCGCGGAACTCAGCCTGGGCACACACACACAAACTCCCAGCCAGGCTGCGGGTGTGTGTTGTGTGTTCGGGCTGGGTTTCGCCGTGTCTCGCTGTCTCTCCGACCCCACACCAGTGTCCCGCTGAACAAAGTAAATCTATTCTAGTGGACCTCAACGATGGAACTATGATCAGTGGAAATGGTCGTGGGACATTTAAGTCAAAACATGTTACTTTGAGTTATTTCTCGGATGAAACATATTTTTCTACATATTTATTAGAAAATCACTTTTGGGATTTCCTGATTCTGGTGAAATATAGTTCAAAATGAGTTCTCCAGATAATTACAAGATGTGATTTATCTAAATATCCCGTCTTATTTGTAGAGATCTCACCAAGCTGAATGTCCACTTGTTCTATTGGCAGATCTTTGGACTTATTTCAAGTGAAAACATCTTGTTTTCATTATTGTTTAACTTGTTTTTCGAGCAGCATTTTTTCCAGTGCATCTCAACTATCTATGAGTTAGTATTTAGTCTGAGTCAAACAGAGTGGTCTGTATCTCATGCTAATATAACACTCGAGTGCAATCCATTTAACTTAAGTTTAAGTTTCAAAATCTCTCTAATCTGGAGATCTGCTGCTTTTCTGTGTCTTATATTAAAGTGAATATCTTTAGGCTTTATTTATACAGCCCCTTTCAGCACCAGGCAATTCAAGGGGCTTCACAACAATGAAAGACATTCAGACAAAGGCACTTAAAATCAGCAAAAGATAATAAAAGAAACATTAAAAGAAAACAAAAAATGAAAGACATTAAGAAAACGGCATTTAAAATCAGTCATTAAAAAGAAAAGCTAATAAAATACATTTAGACATTTAAACACCTTGCACGTTGAGACACTGGGATGGACATGGTGCACATACAACCATTAAAGTATGAAATAATCTGAAGACTAATCCATGTAAGAAATAATCCCGAGTGACCGCCCGCGTTTTAAATCTGGATATTAGTCTGGTCTGAATCAGAAACAGCTCGTTTTGCTTTGGTTAGAAAGTGCTTAAATCACCAGATGGTATTGAACACTTCACCAAACACCAGCTGCTGTCTGTTGACACCTTTGTCACCACTGCTCCCAGTTACTCTGAGTCACTGGGAGCTCATTCAACACGTCTGGTCTATTCTTACTACGTGAAGACGCTCCTCTGAAAGGTTTGTAATGTGAGCTGACTGAGTGAGATGTCGGGGGGGTTGAAACACATGTCGTCTCTACGAGGAGACTGCAGCTGCCAACAGACATCTCGAACTCAGGATCGAAACTCAGAGCATCATGTTGTTGTTGTTTGTTGTTTGTTGTTGTTGTTTGTTCAACGCATCACGGACAAGATGTTGTTTTGAAGCATCACATATAAACATTGGAAAGAGTCACATGACACATCTGTTGTGTTGGGATGCATATTTGCTGTTACCGTGCTTCTCCCTGCCCGGTAGGGACAGGTTATTCAGGGGACACAGGTGATAGGACAGGTTATTCAGGGGACACAGGTGATAGGGACAGGTTATTCAGGGGACACAGGTGATAGGGACAGGTTATTCAGAGGACACAGGTGATAGGGACAGGTATTCAGGGGACACCGGTGGTAGGGACAGGTTATTCAGGGGACACAGGTGATAGGGACAGGTTATTCAGGGGACACAGGTGATAGGGGACAGGTTATTCAGGGGACACAGGTGGTAGGGACAGGTTATTCAGAGGACACAGGTGGTAGGGACAGGTTATTCAGGGGACACAGGTGATAGGGACAGGTTATTCAGAGGACACAGGTGGTAGGGACAGGTTATTCAGAGGACACAGGTGATATAGGACAGGTTATTCAGGGGACACAGGTGATAGGGACAGGTTATTCAGAGGACAAGGTGATAGGGACAGGTTATCAGGGGACACCGGTGGGGTAGGGACAGGTTTATTCAGGTGACACAGGTGATAGGGACAGGTTATTCAGGTGGACACAGGTGGTAGGGACCAGGGTTATTCAGAGGACACAGGTGGTAGGGCAGGTTATTCAGGGGACACAGGTGATAGGGACAGGTATTCAGGGACACAGATGATAGGGACAGGTTATTCAGAGGACACAGGTGGTAGGGACAGGTTATTCAGGGGGACACAGATGATAGGGCAGGTTATTCAGAGACCAGGTGGTAGGGACAGGTTTATTCAGGGGACACAGTTGATAGGGACAGGTATTCAGGGGACACAGTGATGGGACAGGTTATTCAGAGGACACAGGTGATAGGGACAGGTTATTCAGAAGACACGGTGATAGGGACAGGTATGTCAGAGGACACAGGTGATAGGGACAGGTTATTCAGGAGACACAGGTGGTAGGGACGGTTTATTCAGGGGACACAGGTGGTAGGGACAGGTTATTCAGGGACACAGGTGATAGGGACAGGTTATTCAGAGGACACAGGTGATAGGGACAGGTTATTCAGAGGACCAGGTGATAGGGACAGGTTATTCAGGGTACACAGATGATAGGGACAGGTTATTCAGGGGACACAGGTGGTAGGGACAGGTTATTCAGAGGACACAGGTGGTAGGGACAGGTTATTCAGAGGACACAGGTGGTAGGGACAGGTTATTCAGACACAGGTGGTAAGGGACAGGTTATTCAGGGGACACAGGTGTGATAGGGACAGGTTATTCAGGAGACACAGGTGATAGGGACAGGTTATTCAGAGGACACAGGTGATAGGGACAGGTTATTCAGGGGACACAGGTGATAGGGACAGGTTATTCAGGACACAGGTGATAGGGACAGGTTATTCAGGGGACACAGGTGATAGGGACAGGTTATTCAGGAACACAGGTGATAGGGACAGGTTATTCAGGGGACCACAGGTGATAGGGACATGGTTATTCAGGACACAGGTGATAGGGACAGGTTATTCAGGGGACACAGGTGGTAGGGACAGGTTATTCAGGGGGACACAGGTGATAGGGACAGGTTATTCACGGGACACAGGTGATAGGGACAGGTTATTCAGGGGACACAGGTGATAGGGACAGGTTATTCAGGGGACACAGGTGATAGGGACAGGTTATTCAGGGGACACAGGTGATAGGGACATGTTATTCAGGACACAGGTGATAGGGGACAGGTTATTCAGAGGACACAGGTGATAGGGACATGTTATTCAGGGGACACAGGTGATAGGGACAGGTTATTCAGGACACAGGTGATAGGGACAAGGTTATTCAGGACACAGGTGATAGGGACAGGTTATTCAGGGGACACAGGTGATAGGGACAGGTTATTCAGGACACAGGTGATAGGGACAGGTTATTCAGAGGACACAGGTGATAGGGACAGGTTATTCAGGGGACACAGGTGATAGGGGACAGGTTATTCAGGACACAGGTGGTAGGGACAGGTTATTCAGGGACACAGGTGATAGGGACAGGTTATCACGGGACACAGGTGATAGGGACAGGTTATTCAGAGGACACAGGAGATAGGGACAAGTTTATTCAGGGGACACAGGAGATAGGGAACAGGTTATTCAGGGGACACAGGTGATAGGGACAGGTTATTCAGGGAACACAGGTGGTAGGGACAGGTTTTTCAGGGGACACAGGTGGTAGGGACAGGTTATTCAGGGGACAACAGGTGGTAGGGACAGGTTATATCAGGGGACACAGGTGGTAGGGACAGGTTATTCAGAGGACACAGGTGATAGGGACAGGTTATTCAGGGGACACAGGTGATAGGGACAGGTTATTCAGGGGACAAAGGTGATAGGGACAGGTATTCAGGGGACACAGGTGATAGGGACAGGTTATTCAGAGGACACAGGTGATAGGGACAGGTTTATCAGGGGGACACAGGTGATAGTGACAGGTTATTCAGGGACACAGGTGATAGGACAGGTTATTCAGGGGACACAGGTGATAGGGACAGGTTATTCAGGGAACACAGGTGGTAGGGACAGGTTATTCAGGGGACACAGGTGGTAGGGACAGGTTATTCAGGGGGGACAGGTGATAGGGACAGGTTATTCAGGGGGGACAGGTTATTCAGGGGACACCAGGTGATGGGGACAGGTTATTCCGGTGCACAGGTGGTAGGGACAGGTTATTCAGAGGGACCACAGGTGGTAGGGACAGGTTATTCAGGGGACACAGGTGATAGGGACAGGTTATCAGGGGACACAGGTGATAGGGACAGGTTATTCAGGGAACACAGGTGGTAGGGACAGGTTATTCATGGGACACAGGTGGTAGGGACAGGTTATTCAGAGGACACAGGTGATAGGGACAGGTTATTCAGGGGACACAGGAGATAGGGACAGGTTATTCAGGGGACACAGGTGATAGGGACAGGTTATTCAGAGTACACAGGTGGTAGGGACAGGTTTATTCAGGAGACACAGGTGATAGGGACAGGTTATTCAGAGTACACAGGTGGTAGGGACAGGTTATTCAGGGGACACAGGTGGTAGGGACAGGTTATTCAGGGGGGACAGGTGATAGGGACAGGTTATTCAGGGGGGACAGGTTATTCAGGGGACACAGGTGATGGGGACAGGTTATTCAGGTGCACAGGTGGTAGGGACAGGTTATTCAGAGGACACAGGTGGTAGGGACAGGTTATTCAGGGGACACAGGTGATAGGGACAGGTTATTCAGGGGACACAGGTGATAGGGACAGGTTATTCAGGGAACACAGGTGGTAGGGACAGGTTATTCAGGGGACACAGGTGGTAGGGACAGGTTATTCAGAGGACACAGGTGATAGGGACAGGTTATTCAGGGGACACAGGAGATAGGGACAGGTTATTCAGGGGACACAGGTGATAGGGACAGGTTATTCAGAGTACACAGGTGGTAGGGACAGGTTATTCAGGAGACACAGGTGATAGGGACAGGTTATTCAGAGTACACAGGTGGTAGGGAACAGGTTATTCAGAGGACACAGGAGATAGGGACAGGTTATTCAGGGGACACAGGTGATAGGGACAGGTTATTCAGGGGACACAGGTGATAGGGACAGGTTATTCAGGGGACACAGGAGATAGGGACAGGTTATTCAGGGGACACAGGTGATAGGGACAGGTTATTCAGGGATACAGGTGATAGGGACAGGTTATTCAGAGGACACAGGTGATAGGGACAGGTTATTCAGGGGGGACAGGTGATAGGGACAGGTTATTCAGGGGACACAGGTGATAGGGACAGGTTATTCAGAGGACACAGGTGATAGGGACAGGTTATTCAGGGGACACAGATGATAGGGACAGGTTATTCAGAGGACACAGGTGGTAGGGACAGGTTATTCAGGGACACAGGTGATAGGGACAGGTTATTCAGGGGACACAGGTGATAGGGACCGGACACAGGTGATAGGGACAGGTTATTCAGGGGACACAGGTTGTAGGGACAGGTTTATTCAGGGGACACAGGTGATAGGGACAGGTTATTCAGGGGACACAGTTGGTAGGGACAGGTTATTCAGAGGACACAGGTGATAGGGACAGGTTATTCAGGGGACACAGGTGGTAGGGACAGGTTATTCAGGGGACACAGGTGATAGGGACAGGTTATTCAGGGAACACAGGTGGTAGGGACATGTTATTCAGGGGACACAGGTGGTAGGGACAGGTTATTCAGGGGACACAGGTGATAGGGACAGGTTATTCAGGGGACACAGGTGATAGGGACAGGTTATTCAGGGGACACAGGAGATAGGGACAGGTTATTCAGGGGACACAGGTGATAGGGACAGGTTATTCAGGGGACACAGGTGATAGGGACAGGTTATTCAGAGGACACAGGTGATAGGGACAGGTTATTCAGGGGACACAGGTGATAGGGACAGGTTATTCAGGGGACACAGGTGATCGGGACAGGTTATTCAGGGGACACAGATGATAGGGACAGGTTATTCAGAGGACACAGGTGGTAGGGACAGGTTATTCAGGGGACACAGGTGATAGGGACAGGTTATTCAGGGGACACAGGTGATAGGGACCGGACACAGGTGATAGGGAACAGGTTATTCAGGGGACACAGGTGGTAGGGACAGGTTATTCAGGGGACACAGGTGATAGGGACAGGTTATTCAGGGGACACAGGTGGTAGGGACAGGTTATTCAGAGGACACAGGTGATAGGGACAGGTTATTCAGGGGACACAGGTGGTAGGGACAGGTTATTCAGGGGACACAGGTGATAGGGACAGGTTATTCAGAGGACACAGGTGATAGGGACAGGTTATTCAGGGGACACAGATGATAGGGACAGGTTATTCAGAGGACACAGGTGGTAGGGACAGGTTATTCAGGGGACACAGGTGATAGGGACAGGTTATTCAGGGGGACACAGGTGATAGGGACCGGACACAGGTGATAGGACAGGTTATTCAGGGGACACAGGTTGATAGGGACAGGTTATTCAGGGGACACAGGTGATAGGGACAGGTTATTCAGAGGACACAGGTGATAGGGACAGGTTATTCAGAGGACAAAGGTGGTAGGGACAGGTTATTCAGGGGACACAGGTGATAGGGACAGGTTATTCAGAGGACACAGGTGATAGGGACAGGTTATTCAGGGGACACACGGTGATAGGGACAGGTTCTTCAGGGGACACAGGTGATAGGGACAGGTTATTCAGGGGACACAGGTGATAGGGACAGGTTATTCAGGGACACAGGTGGTAGGGACAGGTTATACATACATTAAAGTGATCACGTCTTCCCTCCGCTCAGGAGGAGACGCTGCAGCGCTGCCGGGAGGACGACCTGAAGAGGAAGGAGATCACGACGCACTCCAGGGAACGCTGGGCGAGATCCAGGCGCAGATCGAGGAGCACAGCGGCAGGAACACCAAGCTCTGCGAGGAGAACGGCTCGCTGGCCGAGAAGCTGAAAGGCCTCATCACTCAGTACGACCAGCGCGAGGCGGTGAGCGACGAGACACAGCCACATGTTTCACTCATCCAGACCAACATGTAGGCCCCTGTCACTGCTCTCCACCACCCTCACTCGATGCGCTGAAACACACGTGGATTTAAGACGTTTTGAGGGCCATTTGGAATTTAATGTAGGTCCAACTCTAAAATTGAACACACATGACACACACCCCCCCCCCCCGCCGCCGCCCCCCGCCGCCGCCCCTCCCCCCCCAGCGGCCGCCGCCCCTCCCCCCCCGCGACCGCCCCTCCCCCCGCAGCCGCCCCCTCCCCCTCCCGCCGCAGCCGCCCCTCCCCCTCCCGCAGCAGCATTATAATGTCCGTCTTTTCACAGAATTGTCGTCTTGAAAAGGGTACTCACAACAATTCCGCAACAACTTCATCTCCACCTGTTGCAACTCGTAATTTCAACGTTAAAAACAATAAAACGGCATGAATTGCTTCGTCGCATTCATTCTAGATCCTCTGTCTCGAGCCAGAGAACTCGCGGGCCTTCTAGAGCACCTGGAACCGAGGGGAACTCTGGAAGAACACGCCCATTGGCTACAAGTCAATATCTGATTGGTTGATCAAACTGTCAGTCCAAACG
>JAMFTG010001144.1:0-30000 GCA_023974075.1 Chaenocephalus aceratus
TAACACCTGAGCACACCTGGGCACTTCTTAATCTAAACTAAAGCCATACGTTTGTTAACTGTGTGTGTGTGTGTGTGTGTGTGTGTGTGTGTGTGTGTTTATATGTGTCAGAACCAGAGGTGGGAAGTAGTAAGTACATGTTTCTGGTATCTGGGGCCTCATTTATAACGCCGTGCGTAGGATTCACGTGGAAGGGTGCTTACGTAGGTACAGAAACTTTCCATTTTCCCGATTCACCAAACATTGCGTACCGGCGAGGAAAGTGCGTACGGCACTTCCTACGCCGGTTTCCCTTTATAAATCACAACCGACTCGAAATGCGGCGCAGCTTTTGCGGGCTTCACGTAACGCCCATATGTGCCTATAAATAGTCAAATCATGAATCCCCCGGAGTGGAGTCATGACGACTGGATTCTATTGATATAAAGGAAGGTCAGGTACTCTTTAAAAACAACTGCTAGTTATGGGTACTTTTTACTGAAGTACACTTCAAAGCCTCTTTACTTTGACTTGAGGAAAGAAGTTTAGTCAGTACTTCTGTCGTGTTCAGAATTCCAGGAAAGACAAACGACTTCTAAGTTTAAACTATTTATTATAAAAGAGCAAAAGATATATTCACTTGGCAAGGACTCGTCGCGTCAGAGAAATCACAGGCAGCAAAGCTGTATCTGAACCACCATTTTCGTAAAGAGCCCCCGTCCTCGTGCGACAACACATTTGATCACGCAGGGCGTCGCCCGTACATTTACGATTGGTTGAGACTAGATGGAGAGTACCCTTGGTTCAGACTTTGGCTCTCTCTCGTTGGTGCACAGACTTAGACAAAAGTCTCTTGATCCTCCAATCCACATTCGGCCGGCCGGCGAAGTCCCCTCCCTACTCTGTCTCTATCCGAGTAACGTTTCTTCATAATGCTGCTTCCTGTGCGTGGGAGCACCTCAAGGCCGGAGCAATGTCCTGCTCTGAGAAACCCGTTCTCACAGTGTCTGCACCTGGCCTTGCTACATTAATATTGCAAGCTAAAGCGTTCTCTGTGAACCTGGGATTAGTGATTTTGTCTATTTATGCCAAAGTCATAGCAACATAAAATGAGCACAATAAGCTTATAATGTAACAATAAGAATCGGTCTTGTAATGTTATATACAAATAGACTCTTCTCCTTGAGTAACGGAGCGTCCACACTACAAGCTTCAAAAATAGCTTGGAGCTGGGCGTGTCTGGAGCTTGGGGATTTTATTCAAGCAACACGACCAACAACCAATCACATGAATCTCCCGCCCCCGACATACAAAGCAAAAACCCCCGGGATTTTATGGCAGCAATATATATATATATATATATATATATATATATATATATATATATATATATATATATATTTATATTATATATATATATATATATATATACTATATATATATATAAATATATATAAACTCCCCAAACAGGCGAAACCCTACCAGTTTCCCCCACTGCCTCTGCCCCCTCCCTCCATGCTGGTTCCTCCGGTTTGTATCCCGGTTAGGTTGAGAGGGTCTGGTCATACAAACCGCGGGTGATTGCTACGGCGATAGTTAGTTTCTCCTCCACTTTTTTTGACATATAGAAATGAACGGCGGGAATATCTCTCCCAGCTTAGACGCGGTTTGATTGGCTACGGCTTGAGCTGTCAGATTTTCCAGAAACGGGATTTGATTGGCTGGAGCTGGCTACTCCGGCGTCAGAAGTTGAACCATGTTCAACTTCTGACGGCGGAGGAGGAGACGGACCGCTCTGCTACCCACAATTCAGTTCGGTGAAAAAGCGAGGCCACGCTGACGTCACCCCGTTGAAGTGAATGGGCAGATTGGAGTGTTCGACGCGGAAGTGTGGACGGGGCCGAACAGGACGTGTGTACTTTTGCCATCTCTGCACCTGAACACTTTTTCAACTAAATCTAAAACCCATACGTTTTTTAAACTGTGTTAGTGTTTTATGTGTGTCAGAACATCGTTCTCCTCCGGAGGATCCACGATGTTCAGAGACTTTGGGCGGCGCGTGCAGAGAGACCTGAAGAGAGTGGTGGACGCCCGACTGAAGTTTAGTGAAGAACTCAGCGGAGGACGATTAAAGGTGAGACAGGTGGAAAAACTGACTCGGTTTCTCTTCCATTTTGTCTTTGTGTTTAACCGGGTTTCTTTTTGGGGGTTTTAATTTGTCCAATTTGAGGGTCTGAGGACCGTTTTTATTCTGTGTAACCTGTAAAGCCCCCTGAGACAAATGTGTGCTATTGGGCTATATTTAGTATTTTTGTATTTGATCATAAGCTGCCTTGTTGGAGCAGCTCGGGTCAGAAGAATTTCAGTGCCATTGAATCTTCAATCTCTCTCTATATGTAGATACATCTCGATTGATTGACTTCTGATTTTTGGGGTTTTTTGTTTGCAGCCAAAGCCAATGGAGGTGCAGGTCGTCACTCATCACATGCAGCGCTACGCCGTCTGGTTCGGAGGATCAATGTTGGCGTCCACGGTAAATAAAACACACACACAACACGTTTATAGGACTTCTGCCCTCTTTGACTAAAGCCCCTTTCACACACGCACAGCAAGCCCTTAATCTCAACCTCTGTTTCCTTTTGGGGATATGTAGTGCCCTGGAGCTCTGTAGAAAAGACTAATTGCTAATTGGCTTGATGGGCTAACTGTTAGCAATGACTAATGTGATTTATTACACATTGTGGTTGTACTGTTTGGTTTTTATAGAGATTGCATTAAGACTACAAATATGGCCGTTGTTTGTTTGTGTTTTCAGCCGGAGTTTTCCCAGGTGTGTCACTCGAAGAAGGACTACGATGAGATCGGGCCGAGCATCTGTCGACACAATCCCGTGTTCGGAATCATGTCCTAATGAACAGCGGCAGCTACAGATAGCTCGCTTGATAGCATGCTACGTTGTTAGCCTGTTGTCCTGCTAGCTGCTAACCACCAACCACTTAGACAGTAGCCAGTTACAGGTACATCTCAATAAATTAGATTATCGTGGAAAGTTAATTCTAATTTCTTGAGGTGCACCTGTAATATATTGTTTATTTTAATTGTTTTAGCCCGTTATGCTAATACACGGTTAGCAGGCTAGCTCAGTCTCATCCAGCACATGGCGGTCTGGAGAAACCTAAGCACCAAAACCTGTGATTTATTTTAAACTTTTACCATCAAGAACTTGTTTATTGTCCAAAAAGCAGCCAGGTTCGGTTTTATTTTTTTAAGGATTTCTCAAGACCTCAAAATAAAGAGTAGCTAGCTGTTAGCCTGTTAGCAATGTAGCATCGCAGAGAGTGTTTGTTCAACAGCCTGTATACTTCTGCACTCAGAGCGTTTATATTTGTAAAGAAAAGCAGATCATATTTATTATAATGTTAAATCTATACACATATTAAACTGAGTCTTTGTCTGAGAGAATAAAAGACACAACAGATATTTAGTTTTATGAAGATCTCCACACTGTCACACTGAAATCATATTTTGTGGCCAAGCTGAGATTTAATGAATGTTAATAAATGATCTGTGGTTGATACTGAGCTGCTGTCAATAAATCCCCTTTAAGACACCGTTAACACCGACTTTCTGTTCTTAGTTGATCTAGGTAGAATTAAATCTGGCAACATATAATAAAATATTTCTTAGTTTAAACGCTGTCACTAAAATATGTCAATTACAACATAAACCTCTAATCAGGGCCGGCCCTAGACATTTTGGTGCCCTAGGCGAGATTATGATTTGGTGCCCCCCCCCCCCCGCAATACACAATAGAATATATAAAGAATAAATGAAAAATCTCTACAAAAGACCGATACACTACAAAAACTGAAACATATTGACATGTTGGTTATATACATAAAGAAGGTTTCAAATGTTTTCATTATTGTATGAACATGCTTTAATTGAGGGGTGGACGTGACATCCTCTAGGGGGGTCCGGGGGTATGCCCCCCAGAACGATTTGTTTTCACATTTTAAAGTAAAATGCTTCAATCTGGTGCACTTTGAGCACACAATTACTAGAGACCTGATCTGGGGTAGAACTCTAAACACCCAGATGAAAAAGATCGGTTTGCATTTTAATAATCAAATAAGTATGTGAGCATAACCAATAACCTACCATCGCCAATAACAAAATACATGTTATTTTATTTGTGTTGTTCATTTATATCTTATTTTACCAGTTAACATTTATTTATGCATATTTTTTAATATCTCCAATTTTAAACTACATGTCTGGTTTACTGTCCTGTAGTATTTGGAATGATTTCAACCTGTTTTTATGTATCCCAATAATTATAAAGGAGTGCCTTGGAAATACTTGTTTACATAAATTGTGACCAAACCGTTTGAGAGCCACTGAGATAACTTAGACTAAAGTGAATCTAAATCAGGGGGGGGAACCTTTTTCCTCTCAAGGGCCATTTCAATGTTTTCAACATCCTCCGAGGGCCGTACAAATTATTGACCTCTGCTTAAAAAAACTAAAATCACAACCCACTAATTTCACCTTTCTTTCATGCTGTGCAAAGAAAAAGAACCTCTCAATCCAGATATCTCACCATGACTCACGGATGCATGCACGTGCACGGTGTGGCATGAACACCAAAACAGAAAGATATGGACACAATAATAATAATAATAATACATTGCATTTCGAAGCGCTTTTCCAGGTGCTCAAAGACGCTTTACAGTGGTGATAAAACATGATAAAATAGAATTTAAAAGTTATTAGAAACAAGATAAAATAACATTTAAAAGTTATTAAAACAGCAATACAGAATAATTCACAGATTAAAAGCCAGTCTGAAGAGGTGTGTTTTGGTCAGTGTTTTGAAAGTGGGGGGGTCAGTGCAGTCTCTGATGTGTTGTGGGAGGGAGTTCCAGAGGGAGGGGGCAGCGATGGAGAAGCTCTGTCCCCCCAGGTTCGGAGCTTGGTTTTCTTGGGGATAGAGAGATGTGTGCAAATGTATTTAGACTCCTGTGACATGATTTAAGTGGGGGGGGACCTAACCTCCTCTAGGGGGTCCGGGGGGCATGCTCCCCCGCGAAGATTTGTTTTTTTAAAATGTTTTAAAAGCATCAATCTGGTGCACTTTGAGAGCAACATGAGGAGATCTATGGATACAGATCTCAACACTGCAGATGAAACAGAACTGGAAGCAGATTTCTTTTTCTTTATGGATATTTTACAAATCACCTCCGCTTTTCAAACTGTATTCTTGTTTATTAATAACTTTTTTTTACTGTCATATTAGTATTTTATACCTGTTTACTTTATTCTCTTATTTTTTATAACTATAATGTTCATATAAAAATGTGCCTTCACCTCACTGGTTGGAGAAAAAAGCTTCTGATATTCGTTAGCATAGCTAGCTAACCAGATGCTAATAACAACAAAGCTATTGTCTGTATGATCAGTGTGACAGATGAACAGATCTCCACTGGACTTTCAGCTAAAGACACAGCCACGGAGACACTGCGGCATGTGCACGGCTCCTATGGGTACTGCCATTTTTGGAAGTGCCGGAGCGGAGCGGCGTTCTGGTGCTCCCCGTCAGAACTGCACCCCTGCTGTCAGACGAGACATGTACCACGTGATGACACGGTAGGCTTGTGTTGTGTTCAAGGACCCTGACCTTGGCCAGGAAAAACAGGTACTCACTTGTTTAATTATTTTTCGGTCTAGATTTCTTTAATTTTTTTCTTTTTTGCGTGTGTTTATAAATTACCTCGAGGGCCACACCAAATGGTCTTGCGGGCCGTATACAGCCCGGGGCCGGAGGTTCCCCACCTCTGCTTTAAATACTGTGAGAGTCCTTTACCTCACTGAGCTGTAGTTATCAGCCTCAATCCAACAACAATCCGCGGGTACCGATGCGCGCCCTCGGCTTCTTTGGGCCACGGAAGCTGTAGTTCCACTGTTTGACCACTAGGGATATTCGCTTCAACGGCCGGCACTCTTTTCTGGAGGATTGTCACTATTAGAAACCACAGAAGAAGAACATCCCATTGTTGAGACGAATTGGAATTTTATAAATCTTAAAAACTGAACTTTAAATGCTTTAAACTCTTTAAGTTTTACTTTTTATAAATTACAAACTGTCTCTCCTTCGTTGAGAAACCGCCACCATGTGGAAGGAACCGACTTTTAACCTCTAAGTTAGGTTTTGGAGCCGAAAAACGGGAAACTTTACGATGTTTTCGGTACGTGTTTTTTAATTTATTTATCACTGTTGGTCTCTCATCTGTCTGTCTCTCTGTATCACCTGTCTGTATCTCACCTGTCTGTCTCTCACCTGTCTGTCTGTCTCTCTTTATCACCTGTCTGTCTCTCTGTATCACCTGTCTGTCTCTCACCTGTCTGTCTCTCACCTGTCTGTCTCTCACCTGTCTGTCTCTCACCTGTCTGTCTCTCTTTCTCACCTGTCTGTCTCTGTATCACCTGTCTGTATCACCTGTCTGTCTCTCACCTGTCTGTCTCTCACCTGTCTGTCTCTCTGTATCACCTGTCTGTCCTCTCACCTGTCTGTCTCTCTGTATCACCTGTCTGTCTCTCACCACATGAAGAGATGAAGGAGGAGACGAAGAGGGAGGAGACCAGGAGGGAGGTGGGCTGCCAATGGGAGAGTCCACATGAAGAGAGGAAGGAGGAGACGAGGAGGGAGGAGACGAGCAGGGAGGTGGACTGCCAATGGGAGAGTCCACATGAAGAGAGGAAGGAGGAGACGAGGAGGGAGGAGACGAGCAGGGAGGTGGACTGCCAATGGGAGAGTCCACATGAAGAGAGGAAGGAGGAGACGAGGAGGGAGGAGACGAGCAGGGAGGTGGGCTGTCAGAGCGACCCAGCAGAACGGAGAGACGCTGCTGTCCAGGTGGATCTGCTGAGTCAACAGCTGGGCTGGAGACACACAGGTGAGACACTCCGCAGGGACACAGTGAGAGACATCAGGTGTTGGAGCAGCTTTTAAAGGTCCCTATTATGAAAATCCACTTCTTCGTGTCTCTCCTACATCAACATGTGTCCCCTCTTCTTCATGTCTCTTCTACATCAACATGTGTCCCCTCTTCTTCATGTCTCTCCTACATCAAATGTGTCCCCTCTTCTTCATGTCTCTTCTACATCAACACGTGTCCCCCTCTTCTTCGTGTCTCTTCTACATCAACATGTGTCCCCTCTTCTCCGTGTCTCTTCTACATCAACATGTGTCCCCTCTTCTTCATGTCTCTCCTACATCAACATGTGTCCCCTCTTCTTCATGTCTCTTCTACATCAACATGTGTCCCCTCTTCTTCGTGTCTCTTCTACATCAACATGTGTCCCCTCTTCTCCGTGTCTCTTCTACATCAACATGTGTCCCCTCTTCTCCATGTCTCTTCTACATCAACATGTGTCCCCTCTTCTCCATGTCTCTCTACATCAACATGTGTCCCCTCTTCTCCATGTCTCTTCTACATCAACATGTGTCCCCTCTTCTTCATGTCTCTTCTACATCAACATGTGTCCCCTCTTCTTCATGTCTCTTCTACATCAACATGTGTCCCCTCTTCTTCATGTCTCTTCTACATCAACATGTGTCCCCTCTTCTTCATGTCTCTTCTTCATCAACATGTGTCCCCTCTTCTCATGTCTCTTCTACATCAACATGTGTCCCCTATTCTTCATGTCTCTTCTACATCAACATGTGTCCCCTCTTCTTCAGGTCTCTTCTACATCAACATGTGTCCCCTCTTCTTCATGTCTCTTCTACATCAACATGTGTCCCCTCTTCTCCATGTCTCTTCTACATCAACATTGTGTCCCCTCTTCTTCAGGTCTCTTCTTCATCAACATGTGTCCCCTCTCTCTCCGTGTCTCTTCTACATCAACATGTGTCCCCTCTTCTTCGTGTCTCTTCTACATCAACATGTGTCCCCTCTTCTCCGTGTCTCTTCTACATCAACATGTGTCCCCTCTTCTCCGTGTCTCTTCTACATCAACATGTGTCCCCTCTTCTTCGTGTCTCTTCTACATCAACATGTGTCCCCTCTTCTTCGTGTCTCTTCTTCATCAACATGTGTCCCCTCTTCTCCGTGTCTCTTCTACATCAACATGTGTCCCCTCTTCTTCGTGTCTCTTCTTCATCAACATGTGTCCCCTCTTCTCCGTGTCTCTTCTACATCAACATGTGTCCCCTCTTCTCCGTGTCTCTTCTACATCAACATGTGTCCCCTCTTCTCCGTGTCTCTTCTACATCAACATGTGTCCCCTCTTCTCCGTGTCTCTTCTACATCAACATGTGTCCCCTCTTCTCCGTGTCTCTTCTACATCAACATGTGTCCCCTCTTCTCCGTGTCTCTTCTACATCAACATGTGTCCCCTCTTCTCCGTGTCTCTTCTACATCAACATGTGTCCCCTCTTCTCCGTGTCTCTTCTACATCAACATGTGTCCCCTCTTCTCCGTGTCTCTTCTACATCAACATGTGTCCCCTCTTCTCCATGTCTCTTCTACATCAACATGTGTCCCCTCTTCTCCATGTCTCTTCTACATCAACATGTGTCCCCTCTTCTTCATGTCTCTTCTTCATCAACATGTGTCCCTCTTCTCCATGTCTCTTCTACATCAACACGTGTCCCCTCTTCTTCATGTCTCTTCTACATCAACATGTGTCCCCTCTTCTTCATGTCTCTTCTACATCAACATGTGTCCCCTCTTCTTCATGTCTCTTCTACATCAACACGTGTCCCCTCTTCTCCATGTCTCTTCTACATCAACATGTGTCCCCTCTTCTTCATGTCTCTTCTACATCAACATGTGTCCCCTCTTCTTCATGTCTCTTCTTCATCAACATGTGTCCCCTCTTCTCCATGTCTCTTCTACATCAACACGTGTCCCCTCTTCTCCATGTCTCTTCTACATCAACACGTGTCCCCCTCTTCTTCATGTCTCTTCTTCATCAACACGTGTCCCCTCTTCTCCATGTCTCTTCTACATCAACACGTGTCCCCTCTTCTCCATGTCTCTTCTACATCAACACGTGTCCCCTCTTCTCCATGTCTCTTCTACATCAACACGTGTCCCCTCTTCTTCATGTCTCTTCTACATCAACACGTGTCCCCTCTTCTCCATGTCTCTTCTAGATCAACACGTGTCCCCTCTTCTTCATGTCTCTTCTACATCAACACGTGTCCCCTCTTCCTCATGTCTCTTCTACATCAACACGTGTCCCCTCTTCTTCATGTCTCTTCTACATCAACACGTGTCCCCTCTTCTTCATGTCTCTTCTACATCAACACGTGTCCCCTCTTCTCCATGTCTCTTCTACATCAACACGTGTCCCCTCTTCTTCATGTCTCTTCTACATCAACATGTGTCCCCTCTTCTTCATGTCTCTTCTACATCAACATGTGTCCCCTCTTCTCCATTGGTGTTTAAGCCAATCAGAGACAGGCTCTGGATATATCTGAGACGTGCGTGTGTGCGTGTGCGTGTGTGTGTGTGTGTGTGTGTGTGTATGTGTGTGTAGGTGCTGCATGGCATTGTGGGAGAGCAGATGATCTCTTGCAGCACCACTGCCCCCCCCTCTACCTGTGCTGCTGCTCCCCCACAATGCATCAGTTTGCATCTCTCAAAGAGCTCATCTGCATACCCAGCATGCATCAGTGCAGCGAGCCCCCCCCCGGACTCATCGCTCCTCTGAGTGAGGAGGAGGAAGAGGATCAGAGTCTCTGTGCTGACAGGCGGCGCAAATTAACACCAGTGAAGAAGAGGAGGAGGAGGAAGGGGTATATCAAATTGACCAATCACATCGCAGCAAGATCTCGCCGTAGGAGGGAGAGGAGCGAGGACAGGAGAGATGTCAGCCAATCAGAAGGGAGGAGCAGGAAAAGACAAAGAGGCCGAATCTCAGGAGGAGGACAGGAAGAGGAGGAGGAGGAGGAGGAGGAGGAGGAGGAGGAGGAGGAGGAGGTGGAGGAGGTGGAGGAGGAGGAGGAGGAGGAGGAGGAGGAGGAGGAGGAGGAGGTGAACATCTGGGAGACGGAGAAGCCAAGGAGGACAGACGTCGGTCCTCCAATCAGATACCTGCTGGAGAGACAGGAGGAAGAGAAGAAGAGAGACAGGAGGAAGAGGAGAGACAGGAGGAAGAGGAGAGACAGGAGGAAGAGGAGGAGGAGGAAGTGGAGAGACAGGAGGAAGAGGAGGAGGAGGAAGAGGAGAAGGAGGAAGAGGAGAGACAGGAGGAAGAGGAGAAGGAGGAAGAGGAGAGACAGGAGGAAGAGGAGGAGGAGGAGGAGGAGGAGGTGGTGAACATCTGGGAGACGGAGAAGCCAAGGAGGACAGACGTCGGTCCTCCAATCAGATACCTGCTGGAGAGACAGGAGGAAGAGGAGAGACAGGAAGAGGGGAGACAGGAGGAAGAGGAAGAAGAGAGACAGGAGGAAGAGGAGAGACAGGAGGAAGAGAAGGAGGAGGAAGTGGAGAGACAGGAGGAAGAGGAGGAGGAGGAAGAGGAGAAGGAGGAAGAGGAGAGACAGAAGGAAGAGGAGGAGGAGGAGGAGGAGGAGGAAGAGGAGGAGGAGGAGGAGGTGAACATCTGGGAGACGGAGAAGCCAAGGAGGACAGACGTCGGTCCTCCAATCAGATACCTGCTGGAGAGACAGGAGGAAGAGGAGAGACAGGAAGAGGGGAGACAGGAGGAAGAGGAGAGACAGGAAGAGGAGAGACAGGAGGAAGAGGAGAAGGAGGAAGAGGAGAGACTGGAGGAAGAGGAGAGACAAGACAAGCCCCGCCCCCCTGCTCCCCAAAGACTCCTAATTGGTCCAGACGCAGAGAGACAAAAGTCCCCCGATGGTGGGTGGACTACTACATGAGCACCAAGAGGAGGGAGGAAGAGGGGGAGAGGTCACGTGGTCCGGTGACAGCCAATCAGGACAGAGCACAAGGACCCAGAAAAAGAGGAAGACCAAAAAAGGTCATAGGGGACAGAGAGGAAAGGGGCGGGACTTCTGAAAGATTGACTGGTGATAGAGAGAGACAGACAGGGAGACAGACGGGTGATACAGAGAGACATACAGAGAGACAGACAGGGAGACAGACGGGTGAGACAGAGAGACAGACAGGTGAGAGACAGACAGGTGAGAGACAGATGGGTGATACAGAGAGACAGACAGGTGATACAGAGAGACAGACGGGTGAGAGACAGACGGGTGATACAGAGAGACAGACGGGTGATACAGAGAGACATACAGGTGAGAGACAGACGGGTGAGAGACAGACGGGTGAGAGACAGACAGAGAGACAGACGGGTGAGAGACAGACAGAGAGACAGACAGGTGAGAGACAGACGGGTGAGAGACAGACGGGTGAGAGACAGACAGAGAGACAGACGGGTGAGAGACAGACAGAGAGACAGACAGGTGAGAGACAGACAGGTGAGAGACAGACGGGTGATACGGAGAGACAGACGGGTGAGAGACAGACAGGTGATACAGAGAGACAGACAGAGAGACAGACAGGTGAGAGACAGACGGGTGATACAGAGAGACAGACGGGTGAGAGACAGACAGGTGATACAGAGAGACAGACGGGTGATACAGAGAGACAGACGGGTGAGAGACAGACAGGTGATACAGAGAGACAGACGGGTAATACAGAGAGTGATAAAGAGGGACAGGTGATAACGAGAGACAGACAGGTAAGAGACAGACAGGTGAGAGACAGACGGGCGATAGAGAGAGACAGACAGATGAGAGACAGACAGGTGAGAGACAGACGGGTGATACAGAGAGACAGACAGGTGATAAAGAGAGACAGAGAGGTGAGAGACAGACGGGCGATAGAGAGAGACAGACGGGCAATAAAGAGAGACAGACAGGTGATACAGAGAGACAGAGGGGTGAGAGACAGACGGGCGATAGAGAGAGACAGACAGGTGAGACAGACGGGCGATACAGAGAGACAGACGGGTCATACAGAGAGACAGACGGGTCATACAGAGAGACAGACGGGTCATGTGACACTCTTATCGTGCTTTGTCAGACTTCAGCGCCTCTTCTGATTGGTCGATCACTTGATTGACAGGTCAGGTCCGACGGGGCCATGTAATGATGAGATGTATATCTGATGAAAGTGTTTTGTATCAGATGTATTTATTGTTGAACAGGTTTAATAAACGTTTAATGACAAAGTGTTTCTGTTTCAGCTTCAGATATTTAAACACACTCAAATACTTCAATATAATATATCATCTAGAGCAGGGGTTCTCAAATGGGGGTACGCGGACCCCTAGGGGTACGTTGGAGTACTGCAGGGGGTACGTGAGCATAATGCCCAAACCCGCAACATAAAGCAAAAGTCGAGACAACTTGAAAGGATATGGCGTTCTATGAACGCTCTCAGTTTGTACGTGTCAACGATGAATCTTTCACGCAAACCAAAGTTAGCCATGGAGTGCCACAGGGCTCAGTGCTCGGACCTATTTTGTTCACATTATATTTGCTTCCGTTAGGCAATATTATAAGGAATCATTCTGTAAACTTCCATTGTTATGCGGATGATACTCAACTATATTTATCAATCAAGCCTGATGAAATTAATCATCTAAATAAAATTCAAGACTGCCTCAAGGACTTAAAAACGTGGATGACCTTAAACTTTTTGATGTTAAACATGACCAAACTGAAGTTATTGCACTTGGCCCGAAGAATCTACGAAACAAACTATCTAAAGATATACTAACTATGGATGGCATTAATTTGGCCTCCAGTGAGACTGTAAGGAATCTTGGTGTTATATTTGATCAGGATTTATCCTTTAACGCCCACATAAAATCAATCTCAAGGACCGCCTACTTCCATCTACGTAACATTGCAGAGATCAGGCATATCTTGCCTCAAAACGATGCAGAGAAACTAGTCCATGCATTTGTTACTTCTAGGCTGGATTATTGTAACTCTTTATTATCAGGGAGTACCAAGAAGTCAGTCAAGTGGCTTCAGCTGATTCAAAATGCTGCGGCTCGTGTCCTAACCAGAGTTAGGAGAAGGGACCACATGACTCCTGTTCTGGCTGCCTTACACTGGCTCCCTATAGAACACAGGATAGAATTTAAAATTCTTCTTCTCGCCTACAAAGCCCTTAATGGGCAGGCGCCATCTTACCTTAAAGAACTCATTATACCCTACTGTCCTACTAGGGCATTGCGCTCCAAGAATGCAGGGTTGTTGGTTGTTCCTAGAGTCTCTGAAGGTACAATGGGAGCCAGAGCCTTTTCTTATCAAGCTCCACATTTGTGGAATCAGCTTCCAGTTTGTGTTCGGGCGGCAGACACCCTATCCGTTTTTAAGAGTGCGCTGAAGACCTTCCTTTGTGATAAAGCTTATAGTTAGGGCTGATTAGATTCAGCCCCTAGTTTTGCTGATATAGGCTTAGTTTGTCGGGGGACATCTCACTTCTTCCTTCTCGCTGTCTGTACCTGTGTACACTCATGTTCCGATTAACCCAGCTTCCCCAAATGCCTTTCTTTTAAAAAAAAATAAAAATCAGTACACCGTCGCCGTGATAAGTACGTTTAATTAATTGTGTTAATATGCCTAGATTGCCTACTCTCAAAGTCATGTATTATATCATTGAGTCAAAAATATAATACTTTAACCGTGCTTTACCTGAACCTCATCATGACACTAGAGAGGACGGCAGGATTGTAATTTCCCGTGTTCAGTGAATGCAACAGAGGCACCAGACCAACCAGAGAGTTGAATGGAAATAAACATGTCTTATAGCCAGGTGAACAAGGTATGTAAATGTCAGTAAACTTCCAAGTTATGCGAACATGTAAGCAAAGCATTAATTACAGCTACGTTGACGTTACTTTGCATCGCGGGATAAGCTAAACCGTTAGCAAGTAGCTTTAGCTAGCCAGAGATATTAAATAAACACTGTCATACAATCTAAATGTAATGTTTTTTAGCGTTACCTGGTGATTTCAAAGAAAGCTCTCTGGGAAATGTTGACTTACTGTTCGACATGAAGCTAGAAGCTACCTTACAGTACACAGCTGATCCGGAGTCCTGTCAGTTCAAGTGTTTCATAGTTAGCTTAGCTTAGCATCAACCTAGCACTGAAATATATGGATGTTATGTGACAGTATTTCTGAGAAAAAGTCAGCTGAAATGGTGGCATAGTTGCCACTGCTGTACGTGTCGACAGCATGTTTGAACATAAGCAGTAAATGTGGCAGTGTGGCCACTGACGTTGCCATAACAACCCCTGCATTTAAATGCGCAACCTCTTTTTGTGACAGATTTTTGCAAGAAATTATAATTCTTCTGAATGATATTCCTATTGACAGCTAGTTTCTATGTGAGCATTATGAGATGGACAGCCAGAGAGAATAAATGAAAAACAGTTATAAAATACTATATGACAAAACAAGAATACAAGTGATTTATAAAATATCCATAAAGAAAAATCTGCTTCCAGTTCTGTTTCATCTGGGTGTTGAGAGAGGTCTCCATAGATCTCTTAATGTTGCTCTCAAAGTGCACCAGATTGATGCTTTCAACTTCAATATGTAAAAAAAAATCTTCCCGGGGGAGCATGTCCCCGGACCCCCCTAAAGGAGGTGAGGACCCCCCTAGAGGAGGTTAGGACCGCCCTAAAGGAGGTGAGGACCGCCCTAGAGGAGGTGAGGACCCCCCTAGAAGAGGTGAGGACCGCCCTAGAGGAGGTGAGGACCCCCCTAGAGGAGGGTAGGTCCACGGTGTTTACATGCTTATTTACACAATGTGTGCTTATGTTAACATCATAAGACAAAAGTTGGTTCCGTGTTGTGTGTAGTGAGAACGCGCTAGAGTGAGGGGGGCCCCCAAGCCAAAGCTCGCTTAGGGCCCCCAAAAGTCTAGGGCCGGCCCTGACCGTATCACAAGGCACACATGCTGGAAACCCAACCCCAGCAGGGGGACCGAGTACTTCTACTTTTACTCAAGTACAAGATCTGAGTACTTCTACTTTTACTCAAGTACAAGACCTGAGTACTTCTACTTTTACTCAAGTACAAGACCTGAGTACTTCTACTTTTACTCAAGTATAAGATCTGAGCATGGGCCGCGCCAGGATTTGTTAGCAGTAGCTTAGCAGTTGCTATGACAGCACGGCGTTGCTAGTTAATTTTTTAATTTAAATAAATAAACAAACAATACCAGTGGGCCAAGCACGAGCCTGTTCATATTGTAGCGCTCACCGCTATTCAAGATCACAGATCACTCGAGCCTTCAGTGTCCAACACGTTCTCTTTATTTTCTGGTATTGACGCCACAGCCACGCGCCTTACAGAACCAATCAATAGCACTCATTATGACTTTCCCCCACACTCGAACACAACTCCTACCGTCTCGTGCTCCCTCCACACACACGCACACACACACACGCACGCACACACACACACACACACACACACGCACGCACACCTGGAAGGGGTGGTCTCTCCCTAACTCCCACCAACAACATTGCCTAAATAACTTTACAAATGTACTAAACTGTGCCCATCTGATAACTGACATAACTATTAACTTGGTCACGCGACAATATAATAATAATTAAAACATTCCTTTGACACTTATAACATTACTTTGCAAGGTAAGCACAACCAGAATAAGTTTGTAAAATACCATCACAGCCTACAAGTACACAATAGCGATCGTTCACTGTTTCAAGGCATGCTGTGGCATTTAACCTCATCACCACACACACACACACACACACACACACACACACACACACACACACACACACACACACACACACACACACACACACACACACACACACACACACACACACACACACACACACACACACACACACACACACACACACACACACACACACACACACCTGTCAGAGCAGGACAATGCATCTGTTGTTGTGGTTCAAAGCGAAAGCGTCTATGACCTCCTGGTCATCCAGGGCGCGTGCACGCTCCGCATTGACGGACAGCAGAGCCAGGTGGCTGTTCCTCGAGTCCCCGCTGTTGCTCCTCATGAAGTCTTTGACGCGCCGTAAACACGAAAAGCTGCGTCCGCAGGTTGCAGGCGTGACAGGCAGCGTGACCGATATACACACCAGTCTGTGCAGATCGATAAATGCGTCCTTGTAAGGCCGGAGAAGCGAGAGGAACGCGCGCGTGGTGTTCACAGCGCGTCCCTGCTGCTGCTCTGTTCGGCCGAGGAGCCGTCGGACCTGGTGCAGTTCTGCGGACAGGTTGTCCGTGTTTACCCCGTAATACTGGGCCATGGGCGACAGGTGCTCCATCTCCAGGAAAGACTCGTGTGTCGGGTTTAAGGCACACGCGCCCCGCAGAACTCCACACGACTCAGACGAGAACCGCCTTTTCATTTCACTCACGAGGCTATCAAGGGCAGGGTAGTAGCAGTGCTCTCGGGTGTCTTCAGAGGAGGTGAGTGGTGCTGGTGGAGCATCACACCCCTCTCGGTGACTTGCAGGCTGAGGCTGGCCTCGCGCTTGTCTCGACTGGAGGAGGATGCCAGTCTTGGTGGAGAGGGCTCGTGCTTTGTCCACAATTTCATTCCATGATTTGTCGTTTCGCTTTCCGGAGAGGGATGTAATGACCGACTCAACGAGAGCCGTAGCAGACGCCAGGTGCAGATCTGAGGACTGTAAATAGTCGGACAATAATTTGGTGGCCCGAAACACATCCTCAAACAGAGTGAGGTGCACAGCAAAGTGCGCGTCGATCAGCGCCTTCACGGCTCGCGCGCCTGTCTTCCCGCGGGCGCTTCCCTGCGTGATGACCTCATCGAGCGTGGCGTAGATCGCCGGCAGTGTTTTCTGAATGGCGCACAGTGCTGAATACTGACACGCGCATCGAGCGTCTGACAGCTTTCTGAGTTCAACCGGCTGTTCTGTCGGTTCAAGTTCCTTTTGTTTTCTATGGAACACGCTGTGCACGACGGAGCCGGACAGGAAACTATACAGCATCCGCACCACTTCAAAGAACTCCCCTGCTGGTCTGACATGCTTCACGCAGTCAACCAAAACTAAATGCAGCCGGTGGGCATGGCCATGCACATAAAGGGCCTGCGGCACCTCCTGCCGCAGCCTCTCCGGCACGCCGTCCGCGCGCCCCGACAGCGCGGCGGCACCGTCGTAGCTCTGGCCAACGCACATGTTGTGATCAATGTTGCATTTCCTGAGCGTCTGTCTGATCGCAGTGAAGAGTGAATCTGCGTCGAGGCCGTCGGCCGGCGCGAGGTGGAGGAGCTCCTCCCGGATGCCGTCGTTATGCATGTAGCGCACCGCCACAGACACCTGCTCCTCTCCACTCGCGTCCCTGCTCTCATCCACCATCAGCGCGAACGCTCCAGCTTCCTGCACTTCCCCGCTCATCTGGTCCCTGGCCATCTGTGACATCAGCTCGGTCAGCTCCTCGTGGATGTCGAGGTGTGAGCACTTTGCGTTTCTCGGATTACCGGATATAGTTTTTGCCACCGTTTTGTCAAACTTGCCAATCAGGTCTAAAAGTCCGATGAAGTTGCCCCTGCGCGAGGCTTCGCCCTCTCCGTGCCCTCGCGGTGTGATGGGCTGACACGCAGTGTAACGCAACGCTTCCACAGCTGCGCGCACATACTCCCTGTTCTCACACACAGTGCGTGAATGCCCCTCGCTGAGTGCGTTGCTGATCTTTGAGCCACTCTCTTTCCTTAATTTAAATTCAGACCATGCATCCATGGCGTATTTATGTCCACCACTCACATCGTGTGTAAGGAATGACTGCTTGGCTTTCACCCAGGTGCTAAACCCGTCATGGGTGAAGGCGGTTTCTTTATGGAACCGGCGTCCTTCGTGAGCAAAATGCCGGCAGGCAAAACAAAACAAACCGTCCATAGTCACTGAGTACTCGAGCCAGGTATATTGCTCGTACCATCTGCTATTAAATGACCGCATTTGCAGTCCGTACTTCTTGGTCGGGTATTTCCTCAGCATAGGACGTCTTGGTCCGTCACAGGCCGACTGGCTGATGTCAATGACGGCGTGGAGGGGAGCAGCGCTCGCTCCACTGCAGCTCGCGGGAGCAGCTCGCTGGTCCTGCTGCTGCGGGGGCAGCGGGTCAGTTGGCGGGGGCACCTGCTCTTCGTGGTCCCAATCCTCCCGGGTTTCATCGTGCACATCGGGATCCTTGTGGATAGCAGGGTTGTCCGGCTGGACCGGCTCCGTTGGAGATCGCGGTCGCTTACGCCGACTTGTGAGAAATCTTTTCATTTCCGATCTGTGTTCACATCACGTTCACACACTGAGCATTACAACAACATCAGCCCAGAAACAGTTCGCGCTTTCACTTACAACGACCCCTGACAGATCTCGCGAGAATGCGTATAAATATAGATACATTTTCAAAACAGAACAATGGGGTTAATGAGCCGTTGCTAGGCCAATTTTTGGAGTTGCTATAGCAACCCCCAGGCACCGCCCCTGCTCCCTCCATCTGACAGGAGGGAGCCTGGTTGAGCTGACACCACGGAGTTCCCTCCGTCACGGAGGGGGAGTGTGTAGGGGTAGTGTGTAGGGCGTTGTTTCGGATTGGGCCTAGATGTCACTCCTGTAGCTCTTCCCATTGGTCCGTTACGCTAAACGGAACCCGGAAGTGCTTTGTTTTGATCATGCAGCTGAAATGACTGAAAGTGGAGCTCAGGTAAAAAACAAAACGTGTTTCTAACAACAACATGTGATTAATAAACGCATATTAAGTAACATATCTGCGTTTTTAGCGGCAGAGTTACGTGATGACTTCACTTTGCAGGAAGTACACGTGTATCTGTTAAAGTGAAATACAGTTAAAGTGCTTTAGTTTGATAATGAACATCATGCTAATCCTTACATTTATACAATCCAGACTTTATTAAAGCATCTTTGTCCCGGTCAGATCTGACCAAGAAAGGCACAACATTAAAGCAAATAGATTTAAGTAAACAACAACATATTTAACCATGTCTTAACCCTTTAAAGAAGAATCTCTGGATGAATCCATGAAACATCAGAATGATCTGCTTTCTGGTTCTGTCTGTATCCAGGGTTAGGGTTAGCTACGTGCTACACTAAGGTCTGCTGGTTAGCTACATGCTACACTAAGGTCTGTTGGTTAGCTACATGCTACACTAAGGTCTGTTGGTTAGCTACATGCTACACTAAGGTCTGCTGGTTAGCTACATGCTACACTAAGGTCTGTTGGTTAGCTACATGCTACACTAAGGTGTGTTGGTTAGCTACGTGCTACACTAAGGTCTGCTGGTTAGCTACATGCTACACTAAGGTCTGTTGGTTAGCTACATGCTACACTAAGGTGTGTTGGTTAGCTACATGCTACACTAAGGTCTGTTGGTTAGCTACGTGCTACACTAAGGTCTGCTGGTTAGCTACATGCTACACTAAGGTCTGTTGGTTAGCTACATGCTACACTAAGGTCTGTTGGTTAGCTACATGCTACACTAAGGTCTGTTGGTTAGCTACGTGCTACACTAAGGTCTGCTGGTTAGCTACATGCTACACTAAGGTCTGTTGGTTAGCTACATGCTACACTAAGGTCTGCTGGTTAGCTACATGCTACACTAAGGTCTGTTGGTTAGCTACATGCTACATGCTACACTAAGGTCTGTTGGTTAGCTACATGCTACTCTAAGGTCTGTTGGTTAGCTACATGCTACACTAAGGTCTGTTGGTTAGCTACATGCTACTCTAAGGTCTGTTGGTTAGCTACATGCTACACTAAGGTCTGTTGGTTAGCTACATGCTACACTAAGGTCTGTTGGTTAGCTACATGCTACACTAATGTCTGTTGGTTAGCTACATGCTACACTAAGGTATGTTGGTTAGCTACATGCTACACTAAGGTATGTTGGTTAGCTACATGCTACACTAAGGTCTGTTGGTTAGGGTTAGCTACATGCTACACTAAGGTTGGCTGGTTAGGGTTAGCTACATCATGCTACACTCAGGTCTGTTGGTTAGGGTTAGCTACATCATGCTACACTCAGGTCTGTTAGCCTCTTCATTCATATGTGGCTCTTCACTTTTGCTCGAACACTGTAAATGTCGCCCTCTATGGGACAAATAGAGGGATTCTGATTCTGAAAACACAGATTGTATATATTCAATAATTCAAATTGAAAATAGAGAAGAAGCAGGTAGAAACCCAGGTGGAGAGGAAGCAGGTAGAAACCCAGGTGGAGAGGAAGCAGGTAGAAACCCAGGTGGAGAGGAAGCAGGTAGAAACCCAGGTGGAGAGGAAGCAGGTAGAAACCCAGGTGGAGAGGAAGCAGGTAGAAACCCAGGTGGAGAAGAAGCAGGTAGAAACCCAGGTGGAGAGGAAGCAGGTAGAAACCCAGGTGGAGAGGAAGCAGGTAGAAACCCAGGTGGAGAAGAAGCAGGTAGAAACCCAGGTGGAGAGGAAGCAGGTAGAAACCCAGGTGGAGAAGAAGCAGGTAGAAACCCAGGTGGAGAAGAAGCAGGTAGAAACCCAGGTGGAGAGGAAGCAGGTAGAAACCCAGGTGGAGAGGAAGCAGGTAGAAACCCAGGTGGAGAGGAAGCAGGTAGAAACCCAGGTGGAGAAGAAGCAGGTAGAAACCCAGGTGGAGAAGAAGCAGGTAGAAACCCAGGTGGAGAAGAAGCAGGTAGAAACCCAGGTGGAGAAGAAGCAGGTAGAAACCCAGGTGGAGAGGAAGCAGGTAGAAACCCAGGTGGAGAGGAAGCAGGTAGAAACCCAGGTGGAGAGGAAGCAGGTAGAAACCCAGGTGGAGAAGAAGCAGGTAGAAACCCAGGTGGAGAAGAAGCAGGTAGAAACCCAGGTGGAGAAGAAGCAGGTAGAAACCCAGGTGGAGAGGAAGCAGGTAGAAACCCAGGTGGAGAAGAAGCAGGTAGAAACCCAGGTGGAGAAGAAGCAGGTAGAAACCCAGGTGGAGAGGAAGCAGGTAGAAACCCAGGTGGAGAAGAAGCAGGTAGAAACCCAGGTGGAGAAGAAGCAGGTAGAAACCCAGGTGGAGAGGAAGCAGGTAGAAACCCAGGTGGAGAAGAAGCAGGTAGAAACCCAGGTGGAGAGGAAGCAGGTAGAAACCCAGGTGGAGAAGAAGCAGGTAGAAACCCAGGTGGAGAGGAAGCAGGTAGAAACCCAGGTGGAGAGGAAGCAGGTAGAAACCCAGGTGGAGAAGAAGCAGGTAGAAACCCAGGTGGAGAAGAAGCAGGTAGAAACCCAGGTGGAGAAGAAGCAGGTAGAAACCCAGGTGGAGAGGAAGCAGGTAGAAACCCAGGTGGAGAGGAAGTAGAAAACACGTGTCTGACCTTCAGTCTGTCCCTCTGGGTCCTTGAGTGTGTGTGATGTGTCTCTGTGTGTGTGTGTGTGTGTAATCAGTGTGTGATGTGTCTCTGTGTGTGTGTGTGTGTGTGTGTGTGTGTGTGTGTAATCAGTGTGTGATGTGTCTGCAGCTGTTCGCCCGGCTGGAGGCTCGGCGCTGTCTGAAGGACATCGAGAAAAAACTGTTTCCTGGAGACGGAGGACCTGAACACGGTGAGACAAACCACTTCCTGTTGATCCTGACAGAGACATTAAGGGTTTACCTGGCAGAGACCTTAAGGGTTTACCTGACAGAGACATTAAGGGGTTACCTGACAGAGACATTAAGGGGTTACCTGACGGAGACATTAAGGGTTTACCTGACAGAGACCTTAAGGGTTTACCTGGCAGAGACCTTAAGGGTTTACCTGACAGAGACCTTAAGGGTTTACCTGACAGAGACCTTAAGGGTTTACCTGACAGAGACCTTAAGGGTTTACCTGACAGAGACCTTAAGGGTTTACCTGACGGAGACATTAAGGGTTTACCTGACGGAGACATTAAGGGTTTACCTGACAGAGACATTAAGGGTTTACCTGACAGAGACATTAAGGGGTTACCTGACGGAGACATTAAGGGTTTACCTGACGGAGACATTAAGGGTTTACCTGACAGAGACCTTAAGGGTTTACCTGGCAGAGACCTTAAGGGTTTACCTGGCAGAGACCTTAAGGGTTTACCTGGCAGAGACCTTAAGGGTTTACCTGACAGAGACCTTAAGGGTTTACCTGGCAGAGACCTTAAGGGTTTACCTGGCAGAGACATTAAGGGTTTACCTGACAGAGACCTTAAGGGTTTACCTGACAGAGACCTTAAGGGTTTACCTGACAGAGACCTTAAGGGTTTACCTGGCAGAGACATTAAGGGTTTACCTGACGGAGACCTTAAGGGTTTACCTGACAGAGACCTTAAGGGTTTACCTGACAGAGACCTTAAGGGTTTACCTGGCAGAGACATTAAGGGTTTACCTGACGGAGACCTTAAGGGTTTACCTGACAGAGACCTTAAGGGTTTACCTGACAGAGACCTTAAGGGTTTACCTGACAGAGACCTTAAGGGTTTACCTGACAGAGACCTTAAGGGTTTACCTGTAGATGATTGATGATTGCCTGTGATTGACAGGTGAGCTGGTGGAGCTGCACGGACCAGAGGGGACAGGTGAGGTCTCACACGCTTTGAGACGCTGATCGACGGCCGTCTGACTTATTGAGTGAGAGAGAAACCGTTGACTCGTATGGCGCCCCCTGCAGGCCTCGCACGGCTTGGTACGGTATGGTTAGGCCTTGGTAGGCCAGGCTCACTTTATGCTGCGTCTCCATTACAGTTTAGTAGCTGGGGCAGTAACTATGGTAACGCAGTGTAGGCGGAGCGATCGGCGGGCGGAGCGACACTGCATAAAACTGCCGTGACGTCATCTTCAATGCGAACCACAAAACCAACGTTAGCCGTTAGCTGTTAGCCGTTAGTTGTTAGCCGTTAGCTGTTAGCCGTTAGCTGTTAGCCGTTAGCTGTTAGCCCTCAGAGCTCACAGCTCCTCATGTCTGTTCAGAAACTAGACAGAAGTGAAACCAGTCCAAACCACAGACTGCCTGTGTCATGGAGGATACAGTCACTGGTTTATTTATGTCTGTAGGCCGTTGTTGTGAGAGTGGACGGTCGGAGCATATATAACGTTAGCTTAGCCGATCTCCATTCAGAAAACACGCATTTTAAAAGGTGTTTCTCTGCCGTCTGTCTGCAGACTCAAAGCGTTAATTCATGGTGTTTACTAACCGGTATCAGTGTGTTGTTACTTCGGCATCATTTAGAAACGTGGATTACAATTAAATCACGGTACAATATGTTCATCTTGTTGTAGTTGTAGCCCCTTGCCAGCGATTCTCTCGGACCAATCAGCAGTTGAGTGTTTACGTCACTAGTTTAGCACTCAGCCCGTTGTTGGAGGGCCAGGAAAAGGTGGAAAAGTCGCCCTGAGCCGGAACTAGCCCAAGTGGAAAAGCAACAAGAAGCGGTGCTGGCGTCGTCCGGGTTCACGGAAATGAAAAAGTGAACAATCCAATAGAATACATATATAGAGTATAAACACGAGGGTTCTGTTGGGACATCCTGAATGTCCTCTTCCAATATCAGAGTAACATCACAAAGTCCCAACTGTAGCTGTGTTCATGGCAGTACGTCTCAATTTGGAGAAAATGTCAGAATTTTGAGAAAAAGTTAAAAAAAATAGATTTTGAGAGAAAAAAACAATATTTTGACCATTTCAGAAAAAAGCCAACATTTTGAAAAAAAGCCAACATTTTGAGAAAAAGCCAACATTTTGAAATGTTGGCTTTTTCTCAAAATGTTGAGAAATGAAGAAAAAAAAAAAAAAACATGTTCTTTGCAGTTTGTTTATAACTGTTCATTTGTTTATTTGTATGTATTTTTGTATAGATGTTACAACTAAACATAGCTTTGGCAATACTGGCAATATGGTCATGCTAATAAAGCTTTTGAATTGAATTGAGAAAAAGTCTGAATTTTGAGAAAAAGTCTGAATTTTGAGAAAAAGTCAACGTTTCAAAATGTTGAGAAAAACAATATTAAAAAACTATATTTTCAGAAAAAGTCTGAATTTTGAGAAACGTCAGAATGAGTGACGAGTGAGATGTTTCTAACAGAAATGAATTTGATTTGATGCGTTGCCTCCCTGTAAGGCAAGACGGAGCTCCTGTACCACCTGCTGAGTCGCTGTCTGCTGCCTCTGAGCGCCGGAGGGCTGGAGGTGGACGTTGTGTTCATGGACACCGATTATAGTCTGGACATGTTGAGACTGGTCAGCATCCTGGACAGCAGGCTGAACGCAGGTACGCACCGACAAAGAAGAAGCATTGAAGTGTCAGGTAGTCCCAGGTGTGCTTTTAATAAAACACAATGGTAGAAGACTGTTTTCTGTCAGCGGCTGGGTTTACCACATCTTGGAACTTTTTGGATGTTTGTTGACATTTTAACGCAGGATTTGAGCCTTTGCAGACCACTAAACCGCTCTCCTCTCTGCAGCTCGCTCCTCTTCCTCCTCTGGTTCTGATGAAGAGCTGTTGGGTTCCTGTCTCGCTCGCCTCCTCGTCGTCCATTGCTCCTCTTCCTCCCAGCTGCTCCTCACGCTCCACTTCCTGGAGACGACCTTGACCTCTCGACCCCGCGTCGCCCTGCTGCTCATCGACAGCATCTCCGCTTTCTATTGGCCGGACCGCTGCGAGGGCGGGACCAGCGTCACCAAGCAGGAAGAGAAACTCAGCAAGTGTGCCGAGCTGCTGGGACGACTGCTCAGGTTCTTCTTTTAGAGGTTCTAGAGGGCTTTTAGGAGGTTCTAGTGCTTATTTAGTAGGTTCTAGAGGGCTTTAATGAGGTTCTAGAGGTCTTTTTGGCAGGACTAAAGGGCTTTTAGGAGGTTCTAGTGCTCATTTAGGATATTTTTAAAGGGCTTTTAGGACGTAATTTAGGAGGTTCTAGAGGACTTTTAGGAGGTTCTAGAGGGGCTTTAGGGGGTTCTAGTGGTCATTTAGGGGGTTCTAGTGGTCTTTTAGGGGGTTCTAAAGGGGTTTTAGGGGGTTCTAGTGGTCATTTAGGGGGTTCTAGTGGTCTTTTAGGGGGTTCTAAAGGGGTTTTAGGGGGTTCTAGAGGACTTTTAGGGGGTTCTAAAGGGGTTTTAGGGGGTTCTAGTGGTCTTTTAGGGGGTTCTAGTGGTCTTTTAGGGGGTTCTAAAGGGGTTTTTAGGGGGTTCTAGTGGTCATTTAGGGGGTTCTAGTGGTCTTTTAGGGGGTTCTAGTGGTCTTTTAAGGGGGTTCTAAAGGGGTTTTAGGGGGTTCTAGTGGTCATTTAGGGGGTTCTAGTGGTCATTAGGGGGTTCTAGTGGTCTTTTAGGGGGTTCTAAAGGGGCTTTAGGGGGTTCTAGTGGTCTTTTAGGAGGTTCTAAAGGGGCTGTAGGGGGTTCTAGAGGTCTTTTTGGCAGGACTAAAGGGCTTTGAGGAGGTTCTAGTGGTCATTTAGGAGGTTCTAAAGGGCTTTGAGGAGGTTCTAGTGGTCTTTTTGGCAGGACTATAGGGGCTTTTAGGGGGTTCTAGTGGTCATTTAGGGGGTTCTAGTGGTCATTTAGGGGGTTCTAAAGGGGCTTTTAGGAGGTTCTAGTGGTCATTTAGGGGGTTCTAGTGGTCATTTAGGGGGTTCTAAAGGGCTTTGAGGAGGTTCTAGAGGTCTTTTAGGAGGTTCTAAAGGGCTTTTAATGTCCTAAAGTGGTTCTTGTAGTCCGCTGGTGGTTAAAGGGTCCTTTTAGGTGGTTCCAGAGGTTCTAGAGGACTTTTAGGTGGTTCTAGTGGTCATTTAGGGGGTTCTAAAGGGGCTTTTAGGAGGTTCTAAAGGGTTCTATTGGCCTACTATTCTCTAACGCTGTATGTTGGGTTCACTGTAAAATGTTGGACATCTCGTGTGTGGTTCTTCCTCTCAGGGATTACCGGATCACCGTCTTCGCCACCTGCCACGCCATCAGGAGGAACTACAGCGGACCTTCCTCTTTTTCCCTCCTCCTCCTCCTCTTCCTCCTCCTCTTCCTCCTCGGACATCGACAGACCGTACCTCTGCCGCCCCTGGCAGCGTCTCGTAACCCACCGGCTGCTCTGCTCCAGGCAGGAAACTACAAACATGGCCGCCAACAACAACAGGGAACCAAAAAGACATCAGATGTTCACGGTTCACTGCACCTCCTCCTCCTCCTCCTCCTCTTCCTCTTCTTCTAAAACCAAGTTGTTCAGGAGCAGCTCCTTCTGCATAACAGACGCCGGGGTGGAGTTTATCTGAACGTATCGTGATCTGCAGGAGAACCCGTTTCTGTGTTTGTGTATATTTGAGTTATTGTTTACATGCATTTGTCAATAAAGCTGTAATACCGCTGTGATCCAGCAGGTGTTTCTGTTTGTATCAGGTGCACAGCAGGGAGTCCCAGACACGTCAGCAGCAAAGAATACATTTATTAAAATATGTATTATATATTTTAAATGGTTATTAACGTCTATTATTATAATTATTAAGTATATTTTACTCGGTTTATAATGACTATTGTTAATTATTAATGCTGTTGTGAGCATTACTGTTATAATTAAATAGCTATATATTATATCTAGAATTTATCTCATTGTTTATAGAATGAATTAATTAATAAAGGCTGTATGTTTGGGGCACGTGCAGCGTGAGTCCGGCTCCTCGCGCTCCACTCCGGGACTTCCGGTCTGATGACAGAAACCGCATCCCCTGAGCAGCCCTCCTGCAGATCCCTCCGCGGGGTCAGACACTTTTTACCTCACGATCAGAAAACCCCGCTAGCTGATCAATCATTATAAAACACATCATATATATTTATCTGAAACGGACCAATCTGCACAACGACTGCTTTTACTGTAACAGAGTATTCCTACACTCTGGTACTTCTATTTTTACTCAAGTACGAGATCTGAGTACTTTTACTCAAGTATGAGATCAGAGTACTTCTACTTTTTACTCAAGTACAAGATCTGAGTACTTCTACTTTTACTCAAGATCTGAGTACTTCTACTTTACCAGTGTGTAGGAATATTCTGTTAAATATAATAAAATAGTGGCAATATATATTTTTATGGCAGTTTTTTTTTACATGAAACAACTGTGAGACACAATGATTAAATATCTAAAGATGAATTTAACTTCGCATTTCTTTATTTCTTAATGTTTTATAGATATATTTACAGTTACACAGTTATATTGATTCCCCACAGTCAGTAGTATTCGGGTTTCTTCGGCCCTACTTCTTCTCCTGCTGCTTGCTGACAGGAGGCGGTGCTTCGGTCGCTCCCAAACATGGCCTCCATGACGGAGCGACCGCTTCAACTTTAATTTTTTTCGCCAGTTGTTCAGCTCTAAAACCTGCTTTTTCGCCTCCTCTTCTCCCCGGGACATGTTTGTTGTGATCGTGTCGATATGGCAGACTCGTGACCCGAGGTTTTTCTCTCCGGGAAGAGAGTTTAAACTGATCGGTTTTAAGTTGAAGCTGCAAAGCTGGAGAGGAAAAAGAGAATTGCATCAAATCAGTAAGAAGGCTTTTCCTCCCTCTATCTCCACCCGTGTGCAGCTTTTAATCCCCGCTTGTGTTTCTGTATCAACTTATACTTGCAATGTTACATAAAGCGACGAATAAAGGCGCGTTGGAGCTGCTTTCTGATAGCATTTAGCATGCTAGCTGATGCTACAAGCTAACAGAGAAGTGATCAGCAAACTGGGCGATGCGAAGGTAGCTTACATGCTAGCTGATGCTAACGCTAAGATAGACAGAGGAAGCTAACGGCTAACTGCTAACTGCTCGGTTTCTACTATACAGATAAGACAGTATTTACTTTATAGATCCGTTTTGGGACATTTTCTGCAGGTAAACTAAGCATTGAGTATAATGTATACATGTACACAAGTAGACGTGAACATAAAACACAAACATCTGAATAGGGTCAATAAACATAAACAGACACAGTTCGAGAGGAGACGCTGTGAGATAAGTACCAAACAATTACAAAACTATATGTTAAGAAAGATGTTATACATTCAGATATAGTTAGTTAATTACATGAAATATAGATGTACCTAATAAACACGTACAGTATACTATATTTGTGTTTTCGTCACAGCAGCATGTAAACAAAGCATCGCATATGATGTGAACATGGATCTATGATCTCAATGGGACCAATCTGGTGAAATAAAGGTTTGAAATGAAATGAAAATATATCTCAAAATAGGAAATAAAAAAGGACTTTAAAGTAAAATATATACATACTGACAGTGGAAGATGTATATCTGTGAAATAAACCCTATGAAGGGCCACATTATAGCTTTCAACATAGATATATTAACATGGACGATGCAATACATACATTAAACATCAATAATGCAATATATATATATACAGATGGAGTCATTATGATTGTTGTCCAGTTAGCACTTTCATATTCATCCAAATAGTTTTTACTTCATGTCATTTCAAACTTGTATTGGTTAGTTTACACAGACAGGGACTCAGCTTGGTGTATTTGATACAATACTGCAAAATACTCTGGTAGTATAAAGTATTCATTCAGTAGTAGTAGTAGTAGCAGGAATAGCTCTAATAGTAGTTGTAGTAGCTCTAGTAGTAGTAATATTAGTGATACTAATATTAGTAGTGATATTATTGATAGTAGTAGTAATATTAGTGATAGTAGTAGTAGTGTACAAATGTGCAAAAATATTCGGAGGGCCGTGCAGGACTGGCTTATTTAGTAGTAATAGTACAAGTAATAGCTCTAGTAGTAGTATTATTATTGTTGGTAGTAGTAGAAGCTCTTATAGTACTTGTAATATCCTACACAGATAATATATATATATATACACATGTACACAAGCTATATACAAATATCATATGTATGTGTAGTACTATAATATTTTAATTAAAGTGATCTGCAGATATTAAGAGAGGTAACTTGTCTACAAATTATTTAGAGGGTCGTGCGGGACCGGCGTACTCACTACTTACATGAAACAAATGACAGATATGTCTCTTCCCCTGAATCACACCTGACCCCTGACCTCTCTGTCTTGTGTTTTTTACCCAGAATGGCCGTCTGAGGCTTCTCCCCAGGAGCCTCGGGACCGCGGCCCCGTTGCCCCCCGTCACGCGGCCGGACGCAGCGCTCAGCTGGGCCAAAGAAGCGGCCACAAGCCCCGCCTTCGAGAGGCGCTCCAGGGGCCGACCTCGCAAAGATGGCCCCCCGACACCCCCACCTCCAACACCTACACCTCCCAAAGCCAGGAAGTAAGTCTGCTCCTATTAAAATCAGTTACCATAGCGATGCAGATGACACACATTTACGTAACAATTTCACCAGGAGACTATGCTCCAGTTCAAACACTGAGGAAGTGCTTTGAACAAATCAATGACTGATGTGTCAGAAACTTTCTCCAATGAAACAAAGATAAAACTGAGGTCATGGTTTTTGGAGTCGAGTCAGAACGTATAAAGTTAGCGCTGAGCTTCTGTCTGCAATGTTCAAAACAACAGATAGAGCCAGAAATCTAGGTGTAGTCATGGACTCTGACCTGAGCTCCAACAGTCACATTAGAGCAGTTCCTAAATCAGCCTGCTATCACCTAAAGAATATATCTAGGATTAAAGACTAATGTCACAGCAGGATCTGGAGACACGTGTCCATGCTTTTAATCTTCAGTAGACTGGACTACTGCAAAGGTGTCTTCACAGGTCTCACTAACACATCTGTTAGGAAGCTGCAGCTGATTCAAAACGCCGCTGCTCGAGTCCTCACTGACACTAAGGAAGTGGATCACATACTCCTGCTCTGAGTCTTCACTCTGCTTCCTGTGTGTCAAAGAATAGATTTCTAAATACTGCTGCTGTTTTATAAAGCACTGAATGGTTTAGAGGCCCAGAACACACGTCTGACCTCCTGCTAAACTATGAACCATCAGATCTCTCAGGTCTTCAGGGACTGGTCAGCTTCCTGTCCCCAGAGACAGATCTCTCAGGTCTCAGGGACTGGTCAGCTCCTG
>JAMFTG010001144.1:35000-66412 GCA_023974075.1 Chaenocephalus aceratus
CTGTACCTCAGGCAGTGACGGCTAAACCTGGAGACCCTGTACCTCAGGCAGTGACGCTAAACCTGGAGACCCTGTCCCTCAGGCAGCCACAGCTAAACCTGGAGACCCTGTACCTCAGGCAGCCACAGCTAAACCTGGAGACCCTGTACCTCAGGCAGCCACAGCTAAACCTGGAGACCCTGTACCTCAGGCAGTGACGCTAAACCTGGAGACCCTGTACCTCAGGCAGTGACGGCTAAACCTGGAGACCCTGTCCCTCAGGCAGTCACAGCTAAACCTGGAGACCCTGTACCTCAGGCAGCCACAGCTAAACCTGGAGACCCTGTACCTCAGGCAGTGACGCCTAAACCTGGAGACCCTGTACCTCAGGCAGTGACGCTAAACCTGGAGACCCTGTACCTCAGGCAGTGACGCTAAACCTGGAGACCCTGTCCCTCAGGCAGACAGCTAAACCTGGAGACCCTGTACCTCAGGCAGCCACAGCTAAACCTGGAGACCCTGTACCTCAGGCAGCCACAGCTAAACCTGGAGACCCTGTACCTCAGGCAGTGACGGCTAAACCTGGAGACCCTGTCCCTCAGGCAGTCACAGCTAAACCTGGAGACCCTGTACCTCAGGCAGCCACAGCTAAACCTGGAGACCCTGTACCTCAGGCAGTGACGCCTAAACCTGGAGACCCTGTACCTCAGGCAGTGACGGCTAAACCTGGAGACCCTGTACCTCAGGCAGTGACGCTAAACCTGGAGACCCTGTCCCTCAGGCAGTCAGCTAAACCTGGAGACCCTGTACCTCAGGCAGTCACAGCTAAACCTGGAGACCCTGTACCTCAGGCAGTGACGCCTAAACCTGGAGACCCTGTACCTCAGGCAGTGACGGCTAAACCTGGAGACCCTGTCCCTCAGGCAGTCACAGCTAAACCTGGAGACCCTGTACCTCAGGCAGCCACAGCTAAACCTGGAGACCCTGTACCTCAGGCAGTCACGCTAAACCTGGAGACCCTGTACCTCAGGCAGCCACAGCTAAACCTGGAGACCCTGTACCTCAGGCAGCACAGCTAAACCTGGAGACCCTGTACCTCAGGCAGCCACAGCTAAACCTGGAGACCCTGTACCTCAGGCAGCGACAGCTAAACCTGGAGACCCTGTACCTCAGGCAGTCACAGCTAAACCTGGAGACCCTGTACCTCAGGCAGTTACAGCTAAACCTGGAGACCCTGTACCTCAGGCAGTCACAGCTAAACCTGGAGACCCTGTACCTCAGGCAGAGACAGCTAAACCTGGAGACCCTGTACCTCAGGCAGAGACAGCTAAACCTGGAGACCCTGTACATCAGGCAGTGACAGCTAAACCTGGAGACCCTGTCCCTCAGGCAGTCACAGCTAAACCTGGAGACCCTGTCCTCAGGCAGCTACAGCTAAACCTGGAGACCCTGTACCTCAGGCAGTGATAAACCTGGAGACCCTGTACCTCAGGCAGTCACAGCTAAACCTGGAGACCCTGTACCTCAGGCACCACAGCTAAACCTGGAGACCCTGTACCTCAGGCAGTGACAGCTAAACCTGGAGACCCTGTACCTCAGGCAGTGACAGCTAAACCTGGAGACCCTGTACCTCAGGCAGTGATAAACCTGGAGACCCTGTACCTCAGGCAGTGATAAACCTGGAGACCCTGTACCTCAGGCAGTCAGCTAAACCTGGAGACCCTGTACCTCAGGCAGCCACAGCTAAATTGGAGACCTGTACCTCAGGCAGTTACAGCTAAACCTGGAGACCCTGTACCTCAGGCAGTGACAGCTAAACCTGGAGACCCTGTACCTCAGGCAGTGACAGCTAAACCTGGAGACCCTGTACCTCAGGCAGCACAGCTAAACCTGGAGACCCTGTACCTCAGGCAGCCACAGCTAAACCTGGAGACACTGTACCTCAGGCAGTTACAGCTAAACCTGGAGACCCTGTACCTCAGGCAGTGATAAACCTGGAGACCCTGTACCTCAGGCAGTCACAGCTAAACCTGGAGACCCTGTACCTCAGGCAGCCACAGCTAAACCTGGAGACACTGTACCTCAGGCAGTTACACAGCTAAACCTGGAGACCCTGTACCTCAGGCAGCCACAGCTAAACCTGGAGATCCTGTACCTCAGGCAGTGACAGCTAAACCTGGAGACCCTGTACCTCAGGCAGTGACAGCTAAACCTGGAGACCCTGTCCCTCAGGCTTACAGCTAAACCTGGAGACCCTGTACCTCAGGCAGTGACAGCTAAACCTGGAGACCTGTCCCTCAGGCAGTTACAGCTAAACCTGGAGACCCTGTACCTCAGGCAGTGACTAAACCTGGAGACCCTGTACCTCAGGCAGTTACAGCTAAACCTGGAGACCCTGTACCTCAGGCAGTTACAGCTAAACCTGGAGACCCTGTACCTCAGGCAGTGACAGCTAAACCTGGAGACCCTGTCCCTCAGGCAGTGACGGCTAAACCTGGAGACCTCTAATTGTGAATTTTGAATGTCCATGTTTGTTTGTACTCGTGTTTTCCTTCTTAAAATGTTTTTTAAAATTTTGAGATTCGGTTGAGCGGGGTGTACTTGTACTTTGACTAGTCCTTTATTAGAGATGTGTCTGTTTGTTTTTAGGGTCAGGATCTGCCGACGGGTACAAGTAAATAACCTGAACCTGATTGTTTTAATTCAGTTTATTTCCCATTAATGACCCTTCCCCTGACCCCTCTCTCAGCGCCGCCGGGCCCCAGTCCTGCTCCAGCTTCCAGTCCAGAGAAGGAGCCTCCCGTCAGACCCTCTTCCCCAGACCTGATCCCAGTCCAGAGCCCAGACCTGAGCCCAGTCCTGATCCCAGTCCAGAGCCCAGTCCAGAGCCCAGACCTGATCCCAGTCCAGAGCCCAGTCCAGAGCCCTGGTCCTGATCCTGGGGAGGAAGAGGAGGAGGTCCAGCCAATCCTTAGCCCCGCCCCTGTGGATCAGAGCCCCGCCCCCTCCAGTCCTCCGGCCTCCCCCTGCCCCCCCCTGGAGGACGAGGACTCTCTCTCTCCCCTCTTCCAGCTGTCGGACGAAGGGGGTCGCCCACCCCCAGCTTGGGACACACCAAAAAACGGTGAGACTGTTGTGTGTGTGTGTGTTGAACGTGTGTGTGTGTGTGCTGAACGTGTGTGTGTGTGTGTGCTGAACGTGTGTGTGTGTGTGTGCTGAACGTGTGTGTGGGTGTGTGCTGAACTTGTGTGTGTGTGCTGAACGTGTGTGTGGTGCTGAACGTGTGTGTGTGTGTGCTGAACGTGGTGTGTGTGTGTGTGTGCTGAACTTGTGTGTGTGTGCTGAACGTGTGTGTGTGTGCTGAACGTGTAACCTGTACGTGTGCTTTACGTGTGTGTGTTGAACGTGTGTGTGTGTGTGTGTGTTGAACGTGTGGTGGTGTGTGGTGTGTGTGTGTTGTGTGTGCTTTACGTGTGTGTGGTGTGTCAGGGCTCGAGCTTAACGACGTCCCGTCGTCCCGGGGCCGAAAAAAATAGTGTCGGGGAGGATACAAAATTATTTTGGGACGAATTTGGGACAAGAGTTAAAATAAAAATACCCTGCTAACTCTACTACAACGGCGATGAAAATGAAACCGACTGCACGTTTTGTGTAGCACACAGTTATGAAACCTCCTTGTCAACATAAACACACACGCACCAAACATTTAGAAACCCGCAAAATACCACACACACCACACACACACACACACACAGTACGTAGCTACAGCTGTGCCGTCCAGCTGGCTGTGCCGGGTCGAGCTATGTAATGTGTGTGTGGTGGTGGTGTGTGTGTGTGTGTGTGTGTGTGTGGTGTGTGTGTGTGTGGTGTGTGTGTGTGTTGTGTGTGGTGGTGTGTGTTGTGTGTGTGGTGTGTGTGTGTTGTGTGTTTGTGTGTGTGTGTGTGTGTGGTGTGGGTGTGGTGTGTGTGTGTGTTGTGTGTGTGTGTGTGGTGTGTGGTTGTGTGTGTGTGTGTGTGTGTGTGTTGTGTGTGTGTGTGTGTGTGTGTGTGTGTGTGTGTGTGTGTGAACAGAGGCATCCCGTGGAGGCTTCTGAAATGTTTTCCGTTCATCACCACGCTCAGCAGAACCGGACCCTGGAGCGCCGGCCTCTTTACTGACTCCTCTTCACCCCCGATGGGTGATGGGCTGAGAAGAGAACCTCCCTCGTATTCAGTCCTGAGCAACATGCGCCTCTCCCCAGGGAGGGATGGGGACCGAGCCCCGGTGTGAAACGGGCCCCGGGCCGGAAGACAGTGGTTTAATTAAGCTCCGACGTTATCGGACTTTTTATCGGTACTGGAGACATTTAAAAAAATGTTTTATGTATTATTGCTACACACACATTATATCGCAGTTTCACCAACTCCGTTTCTAATACGCAATAAGACGACAACATGCGTCTGTGATGTGTTCGAGCTTTCCCATCCAGACGAGATCTCTCTCCCGTCTGGGAGCGAGGGGGCGGGGCGTTCGTAAAGGCCGTCATCCTGTCAGCGGGTGCTCTGGGGTCTGTCTTCAGAGTTGGGATGTTTTATAATCGGACGGGACTTGATTGGATTCAATATTAGAGTCACTTTCTCGTTTGTTTATTTGAATATATTTGGCCTTTGTTTCTGTGATCGAATGATTTACTCAAATAAAAAGGTTGATGAGTCATCATCTAAAGGTTTATTTATGTTAAAGGTTTATTTTGTTAAAGGTTTATTTATGTTAAAGGTCACTTTGAATGATTTTAACTAATGATAATGTAGAAAAACTAACATTTTAAATTCGGGACGGCTTAGATTGTATTTCGGGACGGTTCCGGGAGGATGGTGAAAAGTTAGTCGAGGGCCCTAGTGGTGTGTGTGTGTGTGTGTGTGTGTGTGTGTGTTGGTGTTGAACGTGTGTGTGTTGAACGTGTGTGTGTGTGTGTGTGTTTGAACGTGTGTGTGTGTGTGGTGTGTTGGTGTGTGTGTGTTGAAGTGTGTGTGTGTGGTGTGTGTGTTGAACGTGTGTGTTGTGTTGAACGTGTGTGTGTGTGTTGAACGTGTGTGTGTGTGTGTTGTACGGTGTGTGTGTTGAACGTGTTGAACGTGTGTGTGTGTGTTGAACGTGGTGTGTGTGTGTGTGTTGAATGTGTGTGTTGGACGTGTGTGTGTTGAACGTGTGTGTGTTGTGTTGAACGTGTGTGTGTGTGTGTGTGTGTGTGTGTGTGTGTGTGTGTGTGTGTGTGTGTGTGTGTGTGTGTGTGTGTGTGTGTGTGGTGTGTGTGTGTGTGGGTTGTGTGTGTGTGTGTGTGTGTGTGTGTTGTGTGTGTGTGTTGTGTGTGTGGTGTGTGTTGTGTGTGTGTGTGTGGTGGGTGTGGTGTGTGCTCTTCTCTCTGAACAATGCGGTGCGGTCTCCCCCCCCCCCCCCCTCCAGGTTGAAGCAGTGTGCCTTCTGTTCCCTGGGCTCCGCCCCCCCCTGGGCCTCGGCCCCCTGGTGGTGTTCGGCCCCACGCCGGGTTACATCCCGCTGCACATCCTCAACAGCCGCTCGCCCCCCGATCGAGACAACGACTGCCACGACCACTGTTACCACGGAGACCAGGCCCCGCCCCTGTGAGTCCAAATAAGACCATTAAACCCCCTCGTTCTTAACCCTTTGATGTCTCTGTTAAAAACACACAAGGCTAACAATACCATTTAACAAGACTGTGTGTGTGTGTGTGTGTGTGTGTGTGTGCACGTGTGTGTGTGTGTGTGTGTGTGTAGGTGCAGCAGTCCAGAACAGTGTGGTGAGTACACGCTTTTTCTCTCCGTCTGATATAAATGTACATTTCTTTTATGTACAAATTTAAATGTTGTTGTTGTTGTTGTTGTTTTTAAATGTTTTTAAATGTGTTGCAGAGTCTTCCTCAGAGTTCCTGGATCAGTTGGGACCCGTCGGCCTTCCTCACGACATCAACGTCCAATCACTGTTCGACCCCACGGGTACAGGAAGTCCCCTTTATCTTTACTTTGATATGTTCACCTCTCACACTGCTCACTTTTAGTTCTTAATGTCTTTCAATTTGTGTGTGTGTGTGTGTGTGTGTTGTTGTGTTGTGTGGTGTGTGTGTGTGTGTGTGTGTGTGTGTGGGTGTGGTGTGTGTTGTGTGTGTGGTGTGTGTGTGTGTGTGTGTGTGTGTGTGTGTTGTGTGTGTGTGTGTGTGTGTTGTGGTGTGTGTGTGTGTGTGTGGTGTGTGTGTGGTGTGTGTGTGTGTGTGTGTGTGTGTGTGCGCAGGTCAGTGCTGTGCTCACCTGCAGTGTGCAGCCTGGTCAGAGGGGGTGTGTCGCGGCGAGGGCCAATCACTGCTCTACGTTGACAAAGCCATCGACTCAGGAAGCACGCAGGTACCACACACATGCCTGTGATCTACCTGTGTGCTCATGACAATAAAGCCTTGAAACTTGATGTATGTAAACATGAACTAAGCCCCGCCCCCTTCTACCTGCCCTCAGGTGTGTGCGTTCTGCTGTCGGCTCGGAGCGTCGCTGCGTTGCCGGGAAACGAGTTGTGGGCGGAGCTTCCACTTCCCGTGTGCTGCAGCCGCCGGAGCTCTGCAGAACTGGAACCAGAGACACACACTGTGCAGCAGACACACACACTCAGGTACACACACACCACACACAGGTACACACACACATAAACATACACACTCAGGTACACACACACACACACACACACACCCACACACACATGCAGGTACACACACACACACATTCAGGTACACACACACGTACACACACACACACACACACACCACACACTCAGGTACGCACACACATTTTGTCTCCCTGGTCCCCGGCTTGAGCTTCAGCCTCAGGATCCACGTATCTGTGATCCTCTCCAGAGGGAAGGAGTCATCACATACAGAGACTAGTTCCTTCACAGTGTCCTTCACATGCTGATATCCAGAGAGGGTCATCACATACAGAGACTAGTTCCTTCACAGTGTCCTTCACATGCTGATATCCAGAGAGGGAGTCATCACATACAGAGACTAGTTCCTTCACAGTGTCCTTCACATGCTGATATCCAGAGAGGGAGTCATCACATACAGAGACTAGTCCCTGAGCAGTGTCCTTCACATGCTGATATCAAGAGAGGGAGTCATCACATACAGAGACTAGTTCCTGAGCAGTGTCCTTCACATGCTGATATCCAAGAGAGGGAGTCATCACATACAGAGACTAGTTCCTTCACATGCTGATATCAAGAGAGGGAGTCATCACATACAGAGACTAGTTCCTTCACAGTGTCCTTCACATGCTGATATCCAGAGAGGGAGTCATCACATACAGAGACTAGTTCCTTCACAGTGTCCTTCACATGCTGATATCCAGAGAGGGAGTCATCACATACAGAGACTAGTCCCTGAGCAGTGTCCTTCACATGCTGATATCAAGAGAGGGAGTCATCACATACAGAGACTAGTTCCTGAGCAGTGTCCTTCACATGCTGATATCCAAGAGAGGGAGTCATCACATACAGAGACTAGTTCCTTCACATGCTGATATCAAGAGAGGGAGTCATCACATACAGAGACTAGTTCCTGAGCAGTGTCCTTCACATGCTGATATCAAGAGAGGGAGTCACACATACAGAGGCTAGTTCCTGAGCAGTGTCCTTCACATGCTGATATCAAGAGAGGGAGTCATCACATACAGAGACTAGTTCCTGAGCAGTGTCCTTCACATGCTGATATCCAGAGAGGGAGTCACACATACAGAGGCTAGTTCCTGAGCAGTGTCCTTCACATGCTGATATCAAGAGAGGGAGTCATCACATACAGAGACTAGTTCCTGAGCAGTGTCCTTCACATGCTGATATCCAGAGAGGGAGTCATCACATACAGAGACTAGTTCCTTCACATGCTGATATCAAGAGAGGGAGTCATCACATACAGAGACTAGTTCCTGAGCAGTGTCCTTCACATGCTGATATCAAGAGAGGGAGTCACACATACAGAGGCTAGTTCCTGAGCAGTGTCCTTCACATGCTGATATCAAGAGAGGGAGTCATCACATACAGAGACTAGTTCCTGAGCAGTGTCCTTCACATGCTGATATCCAGAGAGGGAGTCACACATACAGAGGCTAGTTCCTGAGCAGTGTCCTTCACATGCTGATATCAAGAGAGGGAGTCATCACATACAGAGACTAGTTCCTGAGCAGTGTCCTTCACATGCTGATATCAAGAGAGGGAGTCACACAGTCACAAGATGGAGGAACAGAAAGCAGTATCAAGTTTACTTCAGATTAGCTCCACGTCAGAAATGAGCATGCTTGATGTCTCTCTCCATAGAGGCTGAGTCATCATGTTCATCACAGAGCTATCATCTGCCTCAAGCAGTCCTGATGCTCTTCCAGGTCATCACACATCCTGTCATGTTCACAGCTGCAGTTGGTACCCTTGTTAGCATGCTACTCTCATGTGAAGGACACTGTTCAGGAACTAGTTGATGCTCTGTATGTGATGACTCCTAATCAGTGTTGGGTGTAACGCGTTACAGTAATATATTACTTTTTGCTGTAACGAAGTAATGTAACGCATTACTAATGAATGTGGGTAATATATTACCCACAATGCTCAGTGACGCAGTTACACACATTTCAAACCCCAAATTAAATGGTGTTTTTGTTTTTTAACAATGTACTAACATAGCGAGACATCCCGACACCAGACAGTGGGCGGGTAGATTAGTAAACCTGGTGTTTACCCTTCAGGCTTCGCGTCGGGATCTTCGGGCAGTTGAATGTTATTCACCCTCTATTCAAAAAAGAGAACGGAGCGGAAAATACTAACAACACATGGTGTCAGGTGACCTGCTCTGCCGCGCGTGCATCCTTTCCAAAGCGCTTCCACGGCAGCGACACGTCTGTGGATAATCATTGATACGAACATCGTTAAAGCAGCCGTCACTAAACGCCAGCAACACTGCATCTACTGCAGACCGTAGCAACGGGTCGGATGGGGACGTCACGTTGTGGACACTAGCTTACTCCCGCCTGACTCGCCGCCCCCGGAGCAGCATCTTCGTCTCCTCAAACACGCCGCAGAGGAGACCACGGCAACACAGAGCCTGCCCAGGTAGATCTAAACAAGTACCCCTGCCTGCACAGTGGGGTTACGCGGTCATTTACGCTACAGAGAGATCTCATATCCCATCGATCTCATATCCCGAGCTGATCAACAGCTGATGTTGCAGCTGAAATGTTCTCCAGGTCACAAAGTCACCTCACATGATGATGATGCAGTGTTTCCCACAGATCTGAAATATACTTGGGCGGTGGTGGCAGCGAAAAAAAAAAGTTTTAACAACATGTTTATTTATTGACTTCATTCCTGAATAATCATTTTGCGCAAAGATGGCACTGTTTGTCAGAGCACTTCATGCTTCTGGATTTCATGAAGAACAGCTCCAACGCCTGTGTGTATGGGAACGCCTCTGGTGCTGGTCCATTAACTGCCAGTGTTTCCCACAGATCTGAGATTACTTGCGGGGGTGGTGGTAGCGGGGGGGGGGGGGTGACGTGCAACAACATTAACCTTTCTGTTGGTCGCTTGTTAGCAGACCCTTCACGCGATGGCAGAGCGAACAGGTTCAGGCAGGGCCCATAATGATAGCCCTATAGTTTAAATCTACTACCCACACATGAACATATGGAAATGGGTTACTATTTAAAAAAATAAATGTATTTAAATGTATTTAGGAACCTATCCATGTGATTTTTAGTGGGGGTCGACCTCAAATCCTCTAGGGGGTCCAGGGGCATGCCCCCCCGGTAAGATTTTATGTTGGAGTTAAATGCATCAATTTGGGGCATTTTGAGGGGGAAATAAAGAGTCTAGATCTATGGAAACACCTATATTAAACAGAACTGTATACATTTCAATAATCATAAAATCATGGCCATAACCAACAACATACCATTTCCAATATGAACAAACACTGAAACTTGTTTATTAATAGTTTATAGTTGTGAGTGTGTCTGTGCTCCTGAATCAGCCCTCCTGTCTCCCTCTTCTCCCCCTGCTCCTCTCCCTCCTCTCCCCCTCTCCTCCTCTCCCTTCTCCCCTGCTGCTCCTCTCCTCTCTCCTCTCCCCTCTCCTGTCTCCCTCTTCTCCCCCTGCTCCTCTCCCTCCTCTCCCCCTCTCCTGTCTCCCTCTTCTCCCCCTGCTCCTCTCCCTCCTCTCCCCCTCTCCTGTCTCCCTCTTCTCCCCTGCTCCTCTTTGAGGCAGCAGCAGCAAGACTAGTTTTTCTCTCAACACGTTTTAAAAGTGTATCTTGCCTTTTTTCAGCTTAATATGTGTTTACATAACTGGTGACCACACCGTTTGAGACCCACTGAGAACTTAGACTAAACACTCAGAGAGTCCTTCACCTCACCTGAGCTGAGCTTATCCCGAGCTTGAATGACACAGAGACCAATCAAGGGCTTTGATTTATGATCTGTGTGACAGTGGCCATGTCGGCAGGCCACATCATGTGGACAGCCAGTCACCCTGTGTGAGGCAGGCCACTTAACAGGCCAGAAGGAGGCGAGATCAGTGCAAGGGAGCGAGGGATCATTGTCCACAAGTTAATCGATCGCAGATGGCGTCGTGGTCACGGGCGAATACAAAAAAAAATTATAAAAAAAAAAAACCTAAATGGGTCGCGAAATATACTTGGGCGGCCCGCCCAAGTATATCTATGTGTGGGAAACCCTGATATTACATTTTGGAAGTAACTTTCCCAACACTGGTACTAACACATGGATCCTGAGATTGAAGCTCAAGCTGGTGACGAGTGAGGTTTTTCTAACACTAACCCTCACACATGAATATTTGTATGTACTCTCTCTGCAGCGTCGTCCTCGCCGTGTGTGTTGTGTTCGAGTGACGGAGACACCGGCGGGGTGTTGACATGTTGTTGCTGCGGGAACTGTTACCATGGCAGCTGCCTGGACCCCCCCCTCGACCCCTCCCCCCTGCACCGGGCAGGGTGGCAGTGTCCTCAGTGCAGAGTGTGTCAGAGCTGCAGGTAACGCATACACACACAGACACACACACACACACACACACACACATTCCACAGGCCATAAGACTGTTAAACACCTGAACTTTTGAAAGGACATTCATCCGTCTGCAACAAATTATGTATCTAATATATCATATTCCAATTACTTGTATATAGACTCTGCTTGCACTATTTATATTCTATTTTATTTGTATTTGCGTTATTATTATTATTGCACATGATAGAAAGCAGAGCGTTTTGTAATGATGATGATGTATATAGTGGTGGTGTGGCAGTTCTCTTATCGTCATTTAAATGAAATTCAGATTAATTGGTAAGCAATATCTTCGAGGCTCCACACCGTCTATGAAAAGTGTTTAAGTTGACGTGCATGAGTCATAACTCCCTTGTGTGTTAGGTTGCGAGGGGATGATGATGTGTTGCTTGTGTGTCAGCGCTGTGATAAATCCTACCACACACTCTGTCTCAAACCTCCTCTGGATCACACACCGAGCACCGGTTGGAGCTGCAAGGTGAGATATAAAACACACACACACACACACACACACACCACACCACACACACACACACACACACACACACACACACCACACACACACACACCACACACACACACACACACACACACACACCTGATCTAAATTCTGCAAATATCCGGCAAGGAAGCTATCACTAGGAATTGGGGTAAGGAAGCACCACCAACGAAAAACTAATGGGTAACAATTGTGTAAGAAATCTTTTTGATGGAAAAACTGACATCACAAGAAGAAACACAAGTCAACAGAAAGTGGGGAAAATGTACTCAAAACAAAGACATTTGACTGGAACAATTTATTTCATTTAATTTCAAACCTTTATTTATACAGATAAAATCCCATTGAGATCATTGATCTCTTTTCCAAGGGAGACCTGCTCAAGTAGTTCCACATGAAACAAAAACATAAACAGAACAAAAGGACATCAAACAGCATCATTTACATAATTATCCACATAAACAGGTACCAATAGCTTCTGATTGACTAGCATCCAACCGAGCTTTAAAAACATTTAGTGGCACCAGATTGCTCAGTTTCCATTTAATTTGCAGACTGTTCCAAGACAGAGGAGCTGCATCTAGAAGCTGCTTCCCTCAGACAGTCCTAGCAGTTGGACATTTAATAAAACCACAGCATGCGATCTCAGGCAGTAGCCACTTACAATTCTCCGTGAGATCAGGGAGCAGATATAAGATGGAAGTTTCCCTAGCATGGCTTTGTATATAAAGATGTCCCAGTGACTGAGCCTCCGTGCAGTTAGTGAAAGCAAACCAGCCCTTGCATACAGGGTACAGTGATGGGTTAATGCTTTACAGTTTGTCACACATCTCAGAGCGCTGTGATACGCAGCATCTAACTTGCTCAGGCAATGGGCAGGTGCATTCATATAGACCAGATCCCCAGAGTCAAGCACAGGTCAAAGGTCACAGAGCCTTTTCCTGGCCTCAAGGAGAAGCAGGACGTGTTCCTGGAGAAGAAACCTAGCCTGACCCTCAGCTTTCCAAGCAGGTTAGAGACCTGAAGTTTAAAAGAGAGACAACCATCAAGCCAGATACCAAGGTATTTGTAACAGGCAACAACTTCAAGTTTTGTTCCTTGCGTAGTTACAATATCTACAACAGGCTCTGGAGTCTGTTTAGCTTTAGAAAGAGCATTACCTTGGTTTTATCCACATTTAAAAAAGCTTTAGTTCAGAGAACTGAGTCTGAGTAGTGTTAAAAACAGCCTGTAATGTAACACCAGCTCTTTAATGGAGGGACCTGCTCAGAACATCACGGGATCATCCGCATACAAATGTAAAGTAGCTTCATCCACATGTTCCCCTAAGCTGTTGATGTAGATGGAGAATAAAAGTGGTCCTGAAACAGAGCCTTGAGGAACACCATTAGTGATGTTTAACCACTCAGAAGACAGCCCATCAGAGTGAACACATGGGACCTTTCAGAGAGGCAGTTCACAAACCACCCACTGCACGGCTGGACATGCCGACACTGAGTAGCCTCTGCTTTAAGATGAGATGATCGACGTGTCAAACGCTTTGGAAAGGTCAACAAACAACAGCTGCACAACTCTGCTTATTATCTAAGATACTCTCCACATCATTCACACGTTCATCGTGGCAGTGATGGTGCTGCGCTGCTTTCTGAAGCCTGACTGATGCTCAGACAGGATGTCATGGTTACATAAAAACACCTTTACCTGTTCACTCACTAGGCGTTCGAGAGCCTGAGCCAGAACTCACCACTTAGAGATTGGCCTATAGTTATTTAAAATAGTTGCCTCCCCTCCTTTCAGCAAAGGCAAGACATAAGCTGACTTCCATACTTTTGGAATTGTATTTGTGCTGAGGGAGAGGTTAGAAAGAGAAGTGAGAGGTGGCGCAATAAAGTCTGCAGCTATCTTTAAAAAGAAAGGTTCTACGTTGTCCGGGCCAGCCGGTTTCCTAGGATCTAGCTTAGATAAAGCTTCATGAACAACATTGACAGTAAAAGGAGTACAACTGAAAGGGTTTTCCAGACCACGTTGTTCAGAGTCACAGACTGTGGTGTTCACAGAAGCAGAGTCAGTGACAGAATCAAGCAGAGAACCACAGGACACAAAGTGCTCATTAAAGCAATGTAGCATAGTAGCCCTGTCTGATATAGAGCCAGATGCTGTGGTGAGGCACGGAGGAGCTCATTACGGATATCACCGGTTGATATCAATTTTATTGCTTTCCAAAATTTCCTAGGATTATTTAGGTTTTCTGTGGTAACTGACAAATAGTACTTCGACTTTGCGCTTTTGACATTTGAAGTGAAGCTATTCCTCAGCTGCCTGAACGCAGCCACTCTACCTCTGAGCCTGATCTCCTAGCCTTTGCCCAGGCCTTGTTTCTCTCATGAAGGAGACTAGACAGCTCAGCAGAAAACCAAGGATTGTCTCGTCCTTTACTCTAAATTTACGCAGGGGTGCATGTCTATCAATGATCTCCATAAAACCAAGATAAAAATAAGACCATGCGGTTTCCACATCAGCACACAGATCGATTTCCCCAATCAAACAGATCATGCACAAAACCCTGCTCCACAACATGTTTTATGTCTCTCTTGATGATAATGCGAGGTTTAACCTTTTGGACCTTAGTGTCCCTAATTGTGGCTACAGCACAGTGATCGCTCAGATCATTTGCAAATACTCCCACAGATGAGTATTTATGGGGAACATTAGTTAAAATGAGATCAATTAGGGAGGATTTATTAGGGGACTTAATGTTAGGGCGAGTAGGACTGTCCACAATCTGAGTAACATTTAAAGAGATACAAAGGTTTTTAAAATCCTCTGACACTGCAGTTAACCAGTCCCAGTTCAAATCTCCAAGTAGGACTATTTCCTTGTAGTCTAGTTGTGATAAAAGATTTGCTAGTGAAGACAAGGAGTCCTTGACAGCTGAGGGGGGTCTGTAACAACTCACTACCATGACCTGTTGACCCTTTGCCACTTCTATATTTAAGGCTAAAAATTCAAATTGCTTACTGATCGATTTGGAAACTAATGTGGTTACACTGAACTTATTCTTAACATAAATTGCAACGCCACCACCTTTATAGGCCGGTCGGTACGATACACATTAAAACCATTTAAGGCATGTCAGAGGCCAGAATAGACTTGTTTAGCCATGTTTCTGATAAAACAATGACGTCAGCGTCAGTCGAGCCCAGATACGGACAAAATCTAGTTTACCTAACAGACTGCGCACATTCAAGTGGATGAAACCCAACCCAGACCTAGCTTTAAAATCAGCAGGAGTAGCGATCTCATTATTACTACTGGGCGGACCAGGGTTAGGTTGTACATTTCCTGACTGTAATAACAACAAAAAAACCAGGCATCTTTTCCTCTTAAACCACACACATACACCGTCATCTAATTTAGAAACACCGGAAAAGTCTGCGAGAGTGTGATAAGAGCTTAAGAAGCAGTCCTGAAGAACCATCATCGCAGGAAAATAAAAAAGACAAACATATTTTGTCGAGCAGATTGACTGTGACAAGGCAACCGGTAATTGTTTGAGCAACACATCCAAACCTTTGCAGGGGATGCCCACTGCAGGTGGCAGAACAGACCTGAATCCAGTAGACTCCTCAGGATGACTAGAGATCTTCTCATAGTCCAAAACAGTTAACAGGCCAGCAGAATCCCGATATGGGCCATTTTCCCAGACCAGCACAGCATCCGGATAGGCGTGCAAGCAGGCCCGAAATGTGGAGGCGCTCCGTTCTCCTCGCGATATCCCCGGTGCAGAACCTCCTCAGTACAGCAGGATAGGCGAAGCAGGACCAGCTCGAGGCGTAGAGGCGCTCCGGTCTCTCCGCGATATCCCCGTGGTAAAACGTCCTCGGCACCGTAGAGCACGACAGGTGGAGCAGGTGGAGCAGGTGGATACAGGCCTCAACTACAGCAGGTGTAAAGCAGGCCGCAGCAACAACGTGCAGCCGCTCCGTCTCTCCGCGACTTCCCGGGAAAAACCTCCCCACAACAGCACAGGTGCACAGGTAAACCTCCTATCCACGCCGACGGAACAGAGGCAGCCCTGCCTCTCACTTTCCACGCTCCGTGAGGCGGATGAGAAAATGTGCTCCACTCGCGAAAATGCACTCCGCTCGCTCTGATCGACGAGTGTAGACTGATGACTTAGAGTCGTGGCTGAACCTGTCTCTGCGGTCCTGCCAGACTCTCACCATACTACTTCACTGATGGCTCCCACAATAGCTAATAGTTACGTGTATCATCAAGAATATAATAACATGAAGACATATCTCTAGCCTAGCCATAGGCCTTGTTGGCCTTTTGTTACATTGCATTACATGTTACTTGTTGGACGCTTTTATCCAAAGCGACTTACATACTCAATACTGTGGACAACGACATGCTGACTGCAGTGAGGTTTGAACCTGTGACCCCCGATCCGAACACCTGTGGACAACCCACTACGCCACACGCCTCCCGATGTTACATCATTGTTATGTTGTTGTAACCCTGAGTGTTTTTATTTGATTTTTTAACGCTCTCCTCCAGAACTGCAGAATCTGCCGCCGCTGTGGTGTGAGGTCATCAGGCCAGTGGGCCAATCACTCGTTTCTGTGCGAGACATGTGACCCGGCCCTGCCCTGCCCTCTCTGTGACCTCAACACACCACAGGACTATTGGACCTGTATCTCCTGCTATAGGTACGCTAAGTTTATGTAGTGTTTTCTTATACATTACAGAAGCACATATAAGGGGAATAGAAAAGGTCCAAGTACAGAACCTTGCGGGACTCCATGGCGCTTTTATCGTTAAATTGGAATCAAACTAGCTTATAGCTGTTCCTTTAATGCTGATTCAATGTTCCAGTCTATGTAAAATTATGCAATGGTCAATTGTGATAAATGGAGCACTGGTTCCTTTGTCTGATGCAATTTAAAAGGTAACTTGAAACTTTTACCAGAGCTAGGATGAACTCTAAATCCCGACTAAATATCTTCAAATAAGCAATTGTTATGTGTAAAGACGGGCAACTGATTAGCAAATGCTTTCTCGAGGAGTGTGGTCCCTCAAATAAGACTTGCTTTCTGTGGTTTGGAGATTAATTACCTAACAGACAAGCTGACATGTTTGTGTGTTTTGTTTACAGGTGTGTCCATACAGAGTGTATCGTCCAGGCTGGGGAGGGCAGGGCGGGGTCTGAAGATTACGTCTGCTCCACCTGCAGGCCTCAGGAAGAGGAGCCACTCAGTCCTACCCCGGCCCCCCTCTCAGTCCCACACAGACACCTTCCAACAGCATTTCAGAGCCACCACAACTTCTAAGTCACACAGAGGCTCCACCCATCAGTCCCACCACTCATAGTCAAGTCCAGCTTACATGCTCGGAGTCACCACAGAGTCCTGACGAGACCCTGAGCACACAACAAGGTCTGACACCACCTCATCCTGAACACACAGAGATACATAGTCCTGCACCATCCTTACCTGAGCAACAAGAGCTCCAACAAAGTCCAGCACCATCACACCTTGAAACCACAGAACTCAAACAAAGTCCCTCACCTTTGTACCATGAGCAGGCGGAGCTCCAAAATAGTCCTGCATCATCCCTCCCTGAGCAAAAAGAGCTCCAAAAAAGTCCTGCTTCCTCCCACCCTGATCCTACAGAACTCCTACAAATTCCCTCGCCATCGCACCCCGATCCAACAGAGCTCCAAAATAGTCCTGTTCCATCACACCCTGATCCCACGGAACAACCAAATAGTCCTGTTCCATCACACCCTGATCCTACAGAACAACCACAAAGTCCTGTTCCATCGCACCCTGATCCCACGGAACAACCACATAGTCCTGTTCCATCGCACCCTGATCCCACGGAACAACCACATAGTCCTGTTCCATCGCACCCTGATCCCACGGGACAACCACACAGTCCTGTTCCATCGCACCCTGATCCCACGGGACAACCACATAGTCCTGTTCCATCGCTCCCTGATCCCACGGAACAACCGCATAGTCCTGTTCCATCGCACCCTGATCCCACGGAACAACCACATAGTCCTGTTCCATCCGACCCTGATCCCACGGAACAACCACGTAGTCCTGTTCCATCGCACCCTGATCCCACGGAACAACCGCATAGTCCTGTTCCATCCCACCCTGATCCCACGGAACAACCGCATAGTCCTGTTCCATCCCACCCTGATCCCACGGAACAACCACGTAGTCCTGTTCCATCGCACCCTGATCCCACGGAACAACCACGTAGTCCTGTTCCATCCCACCCTGATCCCACGGAACAACCACATAGTCCTGTTCCATCGCTCCCTGATCCCACGGAACAACCACGTAGTCCTGTTCCATCACACCCTGATCCCACGGAACAACCACATAGTCCTGTTCCATCGCACCCTGATCCCACGGAACAACCGCATAGTCCTGTTCCATCTCACCCTGATCCCACGGAACAACCACATAGTCCTGTTCCATCGCACCCTGATCCCACGGAACAACCACGTAGTCCTGTTCCATCCCACCCTGATCCCACGGAACAACCACATAGTCCTGTTCCATCGCTCCCTGATCCCACGGAACAACCACGTAGTCCTGTTCCATCACACCCTGATCCCACGGAACAACCACATAGTCCTGTTCCATCGCACCCTGATCCCACGGAACAACCGCATAGTCCTGTTCCATCTCACCCTGATCCCACGGAACAACCACATAGTCCTGTTCCATCCCACCCCGATCCCACGGAACAACCACACAGTCCTGTTCCATCGCACCCTGATCCCACGGAACAACCACGTAGTCCTGTTCCATCGCACCCTGATCCCACGGAACAACCACATAGTCCTGTTCCATCACACCCTGATCCCACGGGACAACCACATAGTCCTGTTCCATCACACCCTGATCCCACAGAACAACCACATAGTCCTGTTCCATCGCACCCTGATCCCACGGAACAACCGCATAGTCCTGTTCCATCACTCCCTGATCCCACGGAACAACCGCATAGTCCTGTTCCATCCCACCCTGATCCCACGGAACAACCACATAGTCCTGTTCCATCGCACCCTGATCCCACGGAACAACCACATAGTCCTGTTCCATCCCACCCTGATCCCTGACCCACGGAACAACCGCATAGTCCTGTTCCATCACTCCCTGATCCCACGGAACAACCGCATAGTCCTGTTCCATCCCACCCTGATCCCACGGAACAACCGCATAGTCCTGTTCCATCCCACCCTGATCCCACGGAACAACCACATAGTCCTGTTCCATCACTCCCTGATCCCACGGAACAACCACATAGTCCTGTTCCATCACACCCTGATCCCACGGAACAACCACATAGTCCTGTTCCATCCCACCCTGATCCCACGGAACAACCGCATAGTCCTGTTCCATCCCACCCTGATCTCACGGAACAACCACACAGTCCTGTATCATCTCACCTTGAAACGTCAGAGTGCGAACCAATCCCTGAGCAATCCCACTGCAATCCAACAGAGCTCCAAAACAGTCCTTTGCAATCCCAGACAGATCCCACAGAACTCCCACAAAGTCCTGCACCATTCCTCCCTGATTCGACAGAGCTCCAAAAGAGTCCTGTCCCATCCCTCCCTGATCCTACAGAACTCCAACAAAGGCCCTCGCCATCGCACCCGGATCAAACGGAGCCCCAACAAAGCCCTGTACCATCACACCCTTATCCCACAGAACAACAAAACAGTCCTGTACCATCGCACCCTGATCCTACAGAACAACTTAATATTCCTCCACGATCTCACCATGAAACGTCAGAGCTCGAACACATTTCTGAGCAATCCCTCCCCGATCCAACAGAGCTCCGAAACAGTCCTTCACCATTCCAACTTGTACCCACAGAACTCCCACAAAGTCCTGCACCATCGCACCCTGATTCGATAGAACTCGAAAGGAGTCCTGCACCATCCGGCACTGAACCCACAGAGCTCCAACACAGTCCTTCGCCATCACAGACAGATACCACAGAACTCCCACAGAGTCCTACACCATCCCACCCTGAACTCGCAGTGCTCCAAGAAATTCCTGCGCCATCTCACCCTGAGCCCGTAGAAACACATCAAATTCCTGTCCCGTCGCAACTCGGTCCGACAGAACTCCAAAATAGTCCTGCCCCATCGCAGCCCGATTCGATAGAACTCCAAAAGAGTGTACCCTCTGGCAATGAACCTGGGGAGATCCCACAAATGAATTCGCCTTCTCACCCTGAACCCAGAGAGCTTCAACAAGTACCTGCGGCATGCCCACCTGTTTCAACAGAGTTCCAAAAGAGTCCTGTAGCATCGCAACATGAACCCCTAGAACTCCAACGAATAACATCCCAATCTGAACCCACAGAGCTTCAGCCATGCCCACCTGACTCAACAGAACTCCAAAAAAGTCCTGCACCATCCCATGTCGAACCCACAGAACTCAATAACAGTCCTGCACCATCTCATCCGGATCCCACAGAACTCCAAAATAGTCCTGAACCATCTCAGCCTGATCATGCAGAACTCCTAGAAACTCCAGTTTCACCACATCCTGATTCCACAGAACTCCAAACGAGTCCTGAACCGTCGTATCTTTCTTCCACTGAGCTACAGCAAAGTCCTTCACCATCGCATCTTTCTTCCACTGAGCTACAGCAAAGTCCTTCACCAGCCCACTCAGACCCAACAGAACTCCAAAGCGGTTCTGTAGCATCTCATCCTGATCATGAAGAACTACAAGAAACTCCTGTTCCATCTCATCAAGATTTCACGGAGCTACAACAAAGTCCACCAACATCTCACAGTGGCCCAATACATGTACTGGAAACACCAGCTTCATTGAATCCTTCAGAGTACCAGGAGAGCCCCACCTCACCTCAAGTTAGTCTGACAGAGGATCAACGAAGTCCGACACATGTGACCTTCTTTCAGGCTCAGCAGAGTCCTTGTCAGGTCAGGAACACCTCTTCCAGCCCAACCCAGAACTCCACAGAGGATCAGGTTTTGGCCACAGACTTTCAGCACAGTCCAATGCAGGGTAGTCCTTTGGCTTGTAGCCTTGTACGTTCGCCAGTAGGGTTTAGTCCTACCTGGGTTCTGTCTGGACCTGAGCAGATCCCTTCAACACACACTTCACAGTCACCGCTCGACACACCATGTAGTCCTGCTCACAACATCACACAGCTTCAGAACAGAACCCCACAAAGACAGCATAGTCCTACGACACATAGTCCTTCACAGGTCAGCACACGGAGTCCTCCACAGGAGGCCGAACGTACACTGGATCATGAGAGCCCTGGATCGAGCAGCCCTGCCGGAGTGCGATGTGAGCCAGCACAGGGCCTTTCTACACTGAACCGCTCACCACAAACCCGCCTCACTGCGGTCCATCTCAGCGCCATGTAGCCCCTCACCGGCCCCCCTCAGAGCCACAAAGTGTAGTCTGTCCCAGCCTGCCAGCCCAGCCCAGGGCCAGTCTACAAAGCCTTTGCAGCTTCCTACTCAGTCAAGACTGACAAAGGAACTAACAGGTACCACAGAGCCTAAAATTGGTGCCCGAACACTGGAAAGTAGCCCCTCCTCTAACCACGGCACAGATGAAGAACTTCCAGACGAGCCTGGACTCGGCCCCCATCACGGTCCTTCCACGCCAACACCAGAAAGCCTTGTTCACATTAGCCTAACTAGCTCACCTTGTGAAACGGAGGAAGTTCCTCCCCCAACCAGCTTCACTCAGGGGGTTCCTTCTTGTGCAAGCTGCACAGAAGCTACAGAGGGGAGCCCCACACATATCCAAAACAGCATACCAGTGGAGACTAGCCTCGCAGACACCGGTCCATCAGCAGAACTGGCTGCATCCATCCAGCCGAGCCAGGATGAGGAGATGATAGAAGGTGGAAATTCTCCAAGTTCTTTTATTCTGTCAGAAAGTCCTCTGAGCCACCCGGACAGTCAAACAGAAGCTAACGGCGTGGTGGACTACATGCATGTTCAAGAGGGAACTAGTCCTAGTTTTTCAGAGCCCCCGCAGACTGAGGCGAGCAGCCAAAGTCCAACAAGTCCTGGTCAGTCAAATGTTCAAACTATCGGCAGTCCTTGTCCTGCTTCTCCAGGTCAAACAAGCCTCCTGCCAGTTAGTTTTAGTCCTCCACACTGTAGTAGCTCACGGTCTGCTAGCCACAGTCCACCTAGGTCTAGTCCTGCTGGTCAAGCTAGTCCTGTTCACATACAGAGCACCTGTAGTCCAGTCCAAAGACGGTCTCCCTCGTTAGCTAGCTCAACAAACAGCAGCCCCGCACATGCTACTGTATTGGCTTGTTTTAGCCCACCTCACAGTCCAGCTCAGGCCAGGGAAACGCCTCGTAGCCCCGCTCACAGCCCGGCTATTGACACAGAAACCAGTTCAAGTCTGGACGTGGACTCTAGTTCCATCCTCCAGAGCTGCGATCTTCCCAGTGTGGTTCGCATGGATCCTTATGTTGTTATTAAGCAGATGAACCCAGCACCTGCCAGTTCTCTACCTGATGGCTCTGTTAGTCCCAACCAGGCCCCGGCTAGTCCTGTTTCCACCCCCAAGCACAGCCCTGCCTCCCATGCTGTTGATGCTACTTCCACCCCGGCTAGTCCGAGCCATGCTAGTCCCACTCAGGATACCACTGCGATGCCTAGCACTAGCCACATTAGTGAAACCCCCGCTAGTCCCCTACCTGCACCCCCTCACAGGTTAGCCCTCCTCATGCTAGCTCTGTGCACAGTAGCCCAGCTGCTAGTCCGGTTTATGGTCCTGTACTCTCAGGTGAGACAGAAGTTAGTATTACAAACCCTCTGAGGCTAGAGGGTGGTTCTGGTAGCCCTCTGCCGTGTGAGGCTAGTCCTGGTAGCCCTCTGCGGCGTGAGGCTAGTCCTGGTAGCCCTCTGCGGCGTGAGGCTAGTCCTGGTAGCCCTCTGCGGCGTGAGGCTAGTCCTGGTAGCCCTCTGAGGCTAGAGGCTAGTCCTGATAGCCCTCTGCGGTGTGAGGAGACTCCTGGTAGCCCTCTGCGGCGTGAGGCTAGTCCTGGTAGCCCTCTGCGGTGTGAGGCTAGTCCTGGTAGCCCTCTGCGGTGTGAGGCTAGTCCTGGTAGCCCTCTGCGGTGTGAGGCTAGTCCTGGTAGCCCTCTGCGGTGTGAGGCTAGTCCTGGTAGCCCTCTGCGGTGTGAGGAGACTCCTGGTAGCCCTCTGCGGTGTGAGGCTAGTCCTGGTAGCCCTCTGAGGCTAGAGGCTAGTCCTGGTAGCCCTCTGCGGTGTGAGGAGAACCCTGGTAGCCCCCCTGCGGTGTGAGGCTAGTCCTGAGGATTCTGAACCCAGTATTCCTGGTCCCACGAGCCCCGTGCAGCCTGAAGCTGATCCTGGTTCTGGTCCTGAGGAGGAGAAGTTTGAGCAGGAAAAGAAGACTGAAGAAGAGGAGGAGGAGGAGCATTTTGATGAGGAGGAGGAGAAGTTTGATGAGGAGGAGGAGAAGTTTTGAAGAAGAAGAGGAGGAGGAGGAAGAGGAGGGTCATCAGACAGTAAAGGAGAGTCCATTGGAAGAGGAGTCGAGGGAGGGGAGCAGGAAGTCCTGAATGAAGACTCTCCTCTCGATGCTCCTCCCTCACCACACTCTGCCTTACCCCTTCCTCCCTCCCCCTCTCCTCCCCCTCCTCACAGAACTGCCTTAACCCCCCCCAGTCGCCCTCCTCTTTCCACCAATCAAAGAGAAACCCCAACTCCGTGTCATGTGACATCAACGGACGACGAAAGCCGATCACAGAGCCAGGTTCAATCCACCAAAGACGAGCACCAATCACAAGCAGAGCCTTCAGAGAGGGGGGTGGGACTTGAACTGCAGGAGCCAATAGCAGAAGAGGAAGAGGCGAGTATTTAAATTTCAACTTTTTTAATGCTAAATAGTTTCTTATTTTATTATCATTATATTTTTGACTGATTCTGATTCTGACTCTGATTCTGATTCTGAAGGAGCAGGAAGAGGAAGTGGAGGAAGAAAGGGAGAAGCAGGAGGACCAATCACACGCTCAGCCTTCAGAGAGAGGGGCGGGACATGAACTCCAGCAGCCAATAGCAGCAGAGGAGGAGGCGGAGGCAAGTATTGTCATATATTCATTTGTTATAGTTTTTTAAATAGTTTTTTTAATGCTAAATAGTTTCTTAAAAAAGACTTTTTCTCATCTCAATACCCCTCCTCGACTCCTCCTTTCCCTCACTCGCGTCTTAGCTCCGCCTCCGTAAGATTCGAGCGAGAGACACGAGGAGGAGACGCGAGGACAGAGGAGTCCTCGGGTATTAATTGGGATGTCCTCGTTCACTCAAACGTCACTTTTAAACGACGTCTGTTAATGATGTCACGTGCACAGCTGCATCCCCTCTCATCGGGCTGGACTGAAGAACCTTCAGAACCGGCCCATTGGTTGTTAAACATTTATTTAAATGATGAATCTTTCTCTTGTTAGTCAAGGAACTCAATGTGTGATGGTTGGTCCTGCTTTAGCCTCCATTTAAATACAAATATAATGATAGTGATTTGAAAGCCTTCTGAACATGTGTGTCCTGTAGATCCCCACATTCACCACAAACCCACTTTCAGGACTGTGAATTTTAAATAATTTAACTCCAGAATATCTTCACACAAAACAATACAAGTAATTGTTATTTATCAAGATCTAGCCATTTATGAAATAGCTTTCTTAATAGCTATGTTTTAGTGACGTTCAAGATCATTAAACACGACTTAAATTGTGAGTATAACCCAGTGGCGAACCGTGTCTATCACAGCTGGACCTTCTGTAGACACACACCCCCCCCCCCCCCCGCCTCCGCGGCTTTATAATGTCCGTCTTTTCACTGAATGGTCGTCTTGAAAAGGAACTCACAACAATTCCGCAACAACTTCATCTCCACCTCTTGCTCTTGTCATTTCCACGTTAAAAACAATAAAACGGCATGAATTGCTTCGTCACATTCATTCTAGGTCCTCTGCCTGTGATGGATAACGATCAGGGTGGATATGCGAGTGTGAAGAGATATGTTTTGAGGCGTGATTTGAAAATGGGGAGATAGTCAGTGTTGCGGATGTCAGGTGGGGGGAGTTCCAGAGGCGGGGTGTAGAGCGGCTGAAGGCTCTAGACCCCATGGTGGTTAAACGGAAGGGGGGTGCAGTGAGGCTGAGGGAAGCAGAAGATCTGAGTGTGCGGATGGGTGTGTTGATGTGCAGGAGGTCGGAGAGGTACAGAGGAGTGAGGTTATGGATGGCCTTAAAGGCGAGGAGCAGAATCTTAAAGACGATACGGGATTTGACGGGGAGCCAGGGAAGCTGCTGAAGAACAGGAGTGATGTGGTTAATGGGGGGGGTTCTAGTGACGATGCGAGCGGCAGAGTTCTGGACCAGATGAAGTCTGTGGATGGATTTGAGAGGGAGACCAAAGAGAAGGGAGTTGCAGTAGTCTATGCGGGAAGTGACCAGGGTGTGAACAAGAATGGGGTGGTCTTAGGGTTAAGGGACGGGCGGAGGCGGTTGATGTTAGGTAGATGGAAATAGGCAGACCGAGTGATATTACTGATGTGAGATTTGAATGAAAGTGTGCCGTCGAGGATGACAGCCAGACTCTTACCCTGAGGGGAGGGGGAGACTGAGGAGTTGTCTATAGTAATTGAAAAACTGTCAGGTTTGGTTAGGGTGGATTTTGTGCCAATGAGGAGAACCTCGGTTTTACTGTCGTTAAGTTTGAGGAAAACCAGGATGTTATGTCCTGTAAGCAGTCAGACAGGGAGGATGGAGGAGGATGGTGGTTGGTTTGGAGGACAAGTAGAGCTGGGTGTCATCCGCGTAGCAATGAAAGTGGATGTTGTGTTTACGGAAGATATTGCCTAGAGGAAGTAAATAGATGATAAAAAGAAGAGGCCCCAGGACAGAGCCCTGGGGAACACCGGTCGTGACTGGAAGTGGCTGTGATTTGAAGGTTTTGAGTTGGATGAACTGAGTGTGTGTCAGTGATCCCGATGGAGGTCAGTCTGTCAATGAGGATGCTGGGTGAAATGGTGTCAAAAGCTGCACTAAGATCAACAAGGAGGATGAGGATGGTTATAGTCCGGAGTCAGCTGCCATGAGGAGGTCGTTAGTGATTTTCACCTGTGCTGTGATGGGGGCGAAAACCAGATTGAAATTGTTCGTACAGGCTATTGTCAGACAAGTGGGTATGGATTTGGGATGCAACAGTTTTTTCCAGGATCTTTGAGAGAAATGGTTAGATATGGGACGGTAGTTATTAAAGTTGTTGGGGTCTGCACCAGGTTTCTTCAGTATGGGCGTGATGGTGGCTGATTTGAAAAGTGAGGGGACAAGACCAGAGGTGAGGGAGGAGTGTATGATGACAGTTATAAGGGAGGACAATGAAGGTAGACAGGCTTTTACCAGGGGGGTAGGAAGAGGGTCTAACTGACAGGTAGATGGCTTGGATTTACTGATGAGGTCAGATATTACAACAGCAGAGGGAAGTGTGAAACTTGAAAGAGAATGAGAGAGGGTCGGTGATGAAAACAGGGAGAGATACACTGCAGGTGGTGTTAGGAGTTAGTTGCTGGTGAATCTGAACACCTTGAAGGCCCTGACGGTTCGCCACTGGTATAACCCCCACGGAGCTGTGAGCACTTATACATTTATGTGACGCTTTTCCACTCATCTTCCAATTGTGGGTTTTCCTCCGTTGAAACCGACCAGCTGTGACGGTGGGGGCGGGGCTTTAATACGCGAGTAGTGAAAACACTTCTGCGTAGTCTGCTCGCGTGTATCCTCCCTTTCGTCTCCTGCCTCCTCCCTCACCCCTCCTCGACTCCTCCGTGTGCATTTCAGCTATTGGGACGTCTTTCATAGATTTCCGGGTCAAGTCCCGGAGGAGGGGAAGAGAGGAGTCGAGGAAGGGTATTGGGATGAGGCTCATGTCTTTATTATCGTTGTTTTTTTCTGATTCTGAAGGAGCAGAAAGTGGAGGAAGAAAGGGAGAAGCAGGAGGACCAATCACACGCTCAGCCTTCAGAGAGAGGGGCGGGACATGAACTCCAGCAGCCAATAGCAGCAGAGAAGGAGGAGGCAAGTATTTTCATTTTTTTTAATGCTAAATAGTTTCTTAGAAAATACTTTCTTTTTATTATCGTTATATTTTTGACTGACTCCTTTTTTAAAATTCTGATTCTGAAGATGGAGGCGGGGCTTGAACTACAGGAGCCAATAGCAGCAGCAGCAGCAGAGGAGGAGGAGGAGGATCGGGAGGATCTGGACGACCAATCAGACGTGGAGGAGCTTGAAATGGACGCCTCTTTAGACCTGGAGGTGATGGCGTTGATGACCTCGTCTCCCCCTCCTCTTCCTTCATTCCTCCCATCCCTCCCCCACGGACATCTCGAAGACTTCCTCCCCCTTTTCTTCCAGACCCTCCGATGACCATCCGCTTGAGGTCGTCTCCCTTCTCCACCGAAGCCCCCAGAAACCTCCCCCCTCAGAGCCCCCGTCACCCCCCCCCTCTCCCCTCCCTCACCCCTTCTCCGGTACTCACCCCCCATCAGAGAAACGACACCACTCTCAAAGGTAAAATATGGCTAATATGGTTTTTCCCTACTCCTCCCTGATTGGTTCATCAGTGCAATACAGCTATAGATCCAAATTCAGTTTGGCGTCACATTCTCACTTGCTCCATCGCAATCAGTCGCATTGACCCGAAGACACATGTTGAGTTGTATCTGTTGGAAAGAGGAGATAGCTTTCTAATGATATCAGGGTTGTTGATGTTCTCCAAATACTAAGCAAAATATGTCCCATTATATACCGAGTCATCACTTTGAGAAACAGGCCTTCAAAGCTTCCTCTTCTCTGGAATCCATCGATCTGATTGGTTATTAGCAAATGATCAAAATACTACGGGGGGGGGAAGATATTTTCGTTTGGATTCCTGGTCTGGGGGAAGCGTGCGTGTTGTGTTCAGTGTTTCCCCCACCAACGGAGGCCGCGTTGAAATTCAAGGTGTTTAAGAAAAAAGAATTATACTTTTTTTTTTTTTAAATATATCTACCGTACTTTTCGGACTATAAGCCGCGGACTATTTTCCCCATTTTTTTTGTTACCGCTAACGGCCACTAGGGGACCTCCTAAATCTATGGATTTTACAGGTAAAATGAACCACCTTTAACACGATGGGCTCTAGGACCGGACCGCGCCCGCCCACCTTTAAGCGGCGGGCTCCAGCAGGAAAAGCTGGAGGCCGGAAAAAGAGTGAGACAGGTAGCGCGCCAAAGTGAAAGTGGAAACCGAGAGACAGAACGAGAGCGGAGACAGACGGACAGTTTTAGCTGCTGCGGCTTATATGCAGGTTTATAGTCCGAAAAGTACGGTATATATATATATTAGGGCTGTCAAACGATTAAAAATTTTAATCAGATTAATCACCGCTTACAACATTAATTAATCAGATTAATCCCATTTCGAACTATGTCCAAAATAATGCCATCTCTTTATGTATACTGTTGGGAATGGAAAGATAAAATGAAAGGAGGCGGATATATCCATTAACACAGTATCTATGTTTATTATAACATGTGTCTGAGTGTCAAAATGAAAAGACAAACACACACCTATCAATCATCAAACCGTGGGGTCTGAATTCATTACGTGTTGATTTCTATCAACGGGGAGTACTTCAGGAAAGTCAACAGAGGGGGGGGGGGGGCTAGTGGAGTACTTCAGGAAAGTCGACAGAGGGGAGGTAGAGGGGGGGGGGCTAGTGGAAGTACTTCAGGAAAGTCGACAGAGGGGGGGGGGGCTAGTGGAGTACTTCAGGAAAGTCAGACAGAGGGGGGGGGGCTAGTGGAGTACTTCAGGAAAGTCGACAGAGGGGGGGGGGCTAGTGGAGTACTTCAGGAAAGTCGACGAGGGGGGGGCTAGTGGAGTACTTCAGGAAAGTCGACAGAGGGGGGGGGCTAGTGGAGTACTTCAGGAAAGTCGACAGAGGGGGGGGCTAGTGGAGTACTTCAGGAAAGTCGACAGAGGGGGGGGGGGGGGCTAGTGGAGTACTTGGTGACCACAGAGTGTGAATGTTGTGATCAGCTGTTTCAGCGCAGTTCTCCAGTGGGGGGGGGAGTCTCACTCTGCAGCCGGTTGGTGTAGTTTTGGCTCAGTTCCGTTGTACAGACCGACGTTAACAGCAGCCTGTCTGTGCACACGGAGACCGACTCTGTCGTCCGGGGATCAAACCGCCTTCTGGAAAAGCTTCACAAGTACGTCGGTACGCAAATGCGCTTTGTGACACAAGCGACGGTACGCATTTCAGATTACGCACATAACCTGCGTACCAGTTATGTGTTACTGTACTACAGCAAGAGTATTCTCCGTCGGGACTTCCTGCAACAACACCACGCCGTTATCAAAGATGTTCTATTGAGAAGACGATCACTACGTGACAAACAGTTTTCAAAACCGTGGCTACTGAAATCAATCTGACTAACTGCTGTCTGTGCAATTTACTCCGCGAGTTGGCAGACTTTATTTTGCTTACTTTAACATCATTTTTCATGGTGGGGCTAAGCCATTTCTTGGTATGGGTGTAGCCTACCCCAGCCATACCCTGGCGCTGCCACTGGTGGCACGTATGGGGCGGGCCATTCTGCACATGCGTTAAATGCGTTAAATATTTTAACGCAATTAATTCATAAAATTAATTACCGCCGTTAACGCGATAATTTTGACAGCACTAATATATATATATAGCACCCAAATTGCAACTAATCTATAGAAAACTACTGTCTGGCCTCAGGCAGCACCCCCCAACGCAGTAACCCGAGGGGAAACACCTGCTGTGACCTTTTTTTGTTTTAGTTTTTCGTGCTGTGATTTCCATCTGTTCGCCTTTCATCTGAAAGCTGTGCAGGTCGTCCATTAAAACATGTTTTACAACCGGCACCCTGGTATCGTGTTGTCTTTGGCACGGGATGTGTTGTTTAAGAAAAAGGAAAATAAAGTTAAAAATTATTTTTTCCTCCCGACTCCCTGCCGCCCTAATATGGGTTTTCCACTCCTTTTCTCCCCTCACCCCTGTCCCTCCCCCTCACAGTTCTCCCCCTCACCCCAAAGATCGGGATGGGGAAACCGGCCATCACCAAGAGGAAGTTTCTCCCCTGGGAGAGCCAGAGTCAAACAGGTGTGTGTCCTGATTTTTTTTCTTGTCTGATTTCTTGATCGGATTCTTTCGGCGGCTTCACGTTCCTTTCCTCTCCTCAGAGTTCGTGGTGGAGCAGCCGGCGGGCGGTGAGTCCTCCCTCCTCCTCCCAGGACTCCATGGGGGAGGCGGGGTGTGAGAGCCCGAAGCACCCGGACTCCCCCCTGTGGAGCGTCAAAGTGGTACACACCTTTACTTTACATTACATTACATTTAGCTGAGGTTTTATCCAAAGCAACTCACAATAAGTGCGTTCGACCAGGAAGACAACAACCTTGAAGAAAAACCGAAATCATAAAGTACATCAGGTTTCATAGAGCCAAGTATTTCAAGTGCTGCTCAGCTGGCTTTAGAGGAGCCAGTCCTTTGTTAGTATATAAGTGCTCTGTTAGCAGTTCTATCCTCGAGGTGGAGTCGAGAGAGATGAGTTTTCAGTCTGGAAGGTGTGTGAGCTTTCTGCTGTCCTGATGTCAATGGGAGCTCATTCCACCATCTTGGAGCCAGGACAGCAAACCCACGTGTTTCTGCTGATGGGAACTTGGGTCCCCCTCGCAGCGAGGGTGTGCAGCGAGTCGTCTGGTGATGCAGAGCGGAGTGCCGTGCTGGGTGGGTTACGGTTTAACCATGTCCTGGATGTAGGAAGGGCCAGATCCATTCGCAGCATGGTATGCAAGCACCAGGGTCTTGAAGTGGATTCTAGCAGTTACCGGAAGCCAGTGGAGGGAGCGGAGGAGCGGCGTGGTGTGGAACATTCAGGAAGGTTGAAGGACCAGACGAGCCGCTGCATTCTGGGTGAGAGAGGTCGGATGGCACATGCAGGCAGACCAGCAGGAGGGAGCTGCAGTAGTCTAAGGCGTGAGGTGACGAGAGCCTGGACCAGAACCTCGTGGCTTTCTGGGTCAGCTGGGGACGCATCCTCCTGATGCTGTAGAGCGTGTATCTGCAGCAGCGATGTTTGCAATGAAGGACAGGTTGTTATCTAGGGTCACACCCAGAGTCCTTGCAGTCTGAGTCGGGGGAAACAAAAGAGGGGCCGATGTTGATAGTCAGGTCAAGTGGGACAATCTTTTTCCCGGAAGGAAAAGCACTTCAGTTTTGTCAAGGTTGAGCTTGAGGTGATGAGCAGACATCCACTGAGAGATGTCAGCTAGACGAGCAGAGATGCGTGCGACGACCTGGGTCTCTGAGCGGGGGAAGGGCAGGATCATTGGGTGTCGTCAGCGTAGCAGTGGTATGAAAAACCATGCGGGCTGATGACTGATCCGAGCGAGGTTTGTGGTCCAAGGAGAAGAGGAGGGGACCGAGAACAGAGCCCTGAGGGACCCCCTGTAGTTAATTAACAAGGGTCGGACTCGGACCCTCTCCAAGTTACCCTGTAGGTGCGGTCTTTGAGGTATGAGGTGAGGAGGGAAAGTGCAGAGCCTGAAACTCCAAGTTCTTGGAGAGTGAAGGAGGATCTGATGGTTCCACCGTGTCGAAGTCAATCTTTCAGTCTGTGTGTACAGAGAGAAAGATCGAAATACCGTTTCCCCACAATTCCCAATATAATTTAAAGCTGCAAGCA